>OU612043.1:201878722-202181056 GCA_914767935.1 Coremacera marginata | reverse complement strand
CCTGAATATTAGGAAATATTATATATCTATATCTATATCTATATCTATATCTATATCTATATCTATATCTATATCTATATCTATATCTATATCTATATCTATATCCATATCTATATCTATATCTATATCTATATCTATATCTATATCTATATCTATATCTATATCTATATCTATATCTATATCTATATCTATATCTATATCTATATCTATATCTATATCTATATCTATATCTATATCTATATCTATATCTATATCTATATCTATATCTATATCTATATCTATATCTATATCTATATCTATATCTATATCTATATCTATATCTATATCTATATCTATATCTATATCTATATCTATATCTATATCTTTATCTATATCTATATCTATATCTATATCTATATCTATATCTATATCTATATCTATATCTATATCTATATCTATATCTATATCTATATCTATATCTATATCTATATCTATATCTATATCTATATCTATATCTATATCTATATCTATATCTATATCTATATCTATATCTATATCTATATCTATATCTATATCTATATCTATATCTATATCTATATCTATATCTATATCTATATCTATATCTATATCTATATCTATATCTATATCTATATCTATATCTATATCTATATCTATATCTATATCTATATCTATATCTATATCTATATCTATATCTATATCTATATCTATATCTATATCTATATCTATATCTATATCTATATCTATATCTATATCTATATCTATATCTATATCTATATCTATATCTATATCTATATCTATATCTATATCTATATCTATATCTATATCTATATCTATATCTATATCTATATCTATATCTATATCTATATCTATATCTATATCTATATCTATATCTATATCTATATCTATATCTATATCTATATCTATATCTATATCTATATCTATATCTATATCTATATCTATATCTATATCTATACTATTATATACAATTTAAGTGGAAATTATTGTTTCCAGGTAAACTCCAAAAGTACTGGGTCGATTTTTATGAAATAAGTTTTAAAATGCCATATTTGTGCTACAGCACAGCATAAGGTTACTTTTATTTCGAAATTTTAATAAAAAGTAAGTTTAATTACAGTGTTAAGTTTTTAAAGAAATCCTCCCTTGAGGATCGTTTTCTTTCCACGTGTTTCTGTTGCAAGAATTTCAATAAACTCCATGTTGTTCTCTAATCTCCTCTTTTTCCGCTCAGCCAGCACAATAAAAATGATGAGATGAGCCACGTGCAAGGCGAAAAGAGATATACATAAAGGGTGGTTAAATTTTAAGGGCTGATGTTGAACGTGCACCACACCTAAAAGTCAAGTTTTTTTCTGCATTTCATTTGACATTTCTCAATTTCAGACTAACTCAATTTGAACCATGGAAAGATACACAATTGAGCTACGCGTTAAAGTTATTCAGGTTTATTATGAAAATTGGCATTCAAATTAAAATGCATATCGTGCACTTCGTGATTTTTTCGGTCAATTTAATCGTCCAAATGTGCACACAGTCGGAAAAATCGTGCAAGGATTTGAGCAAACCGGGTCTGTAGGAGATGTGAAAACACCAGTGTATGCTCGTACAGCTCGTAGTGCAGAAAATATTGTATTTTTCCAAAATGAGGCTGGTCAGGCAGTTACTGTGATTGGTGTTCGCTATCGTAAGATGATAACGAATTTTTTATGGCCCGAATTGGAAGATATGGATGTGGACGATATGTGGTTTCAACAGGACGGTGCCACTTGCCACACAGCTAACGAAACAATGGCTCTTTTGCGCGACAAATTCAATGCCCGTGTTATTTCACTTGGTGGCGATGTCAATTGGCCGCCAAGATCATGTGATTTGAGACCGTTGGACTTCTTTCTTTGGGATTATTTGAAAGAAAAGGTGTACGTCGATAAGCCAGCAACAATTCAAGAGCTAAAGGATGAGATAATTCGGCACATTAACGGCATAGAACCTCACTTATGCCTCAGCGTCATCGAAAATTTGGACCATCGGATGGAGGTGTGCCGCCGAGGTCGCGATGTCCATTTGGCCGATATTTTATTCCATACATTATTGAATCATACCAATATTATCATAATAAAAAGAAATGACAATAGTTTCTTAAATAATTTGTGTTTTATTCAAAAGCAACATCGGCCCTTAAAATTTAACCAGTCTTCTGATTCCATAAATGCATTGCTGAGCTGCAAAACAAAACAAAATAAAAGAGAAAAATGTTTTTTATTCCATTTGACATGCAGCGTTTTAAAGGCTGGTATCAATCGGTAATCGTTTGAACGACGTTTAAAAGTTTTTCTTAGAGGAAGAAAAAACGTGTTAACGCTCTTTATTGATAAAAAAAAACGTCCGTAGCGAAGCCGCGGACCACTGTGGCCTGCTAGTCATAATATATAAATAATGAATTCAAATTATAGTTAAAACTTACAGATAATGTCACAGTTTAGAAACAGAATTTAAGAACGCACTGAGGAACAATTCCATACAATTCCAAAGTTTAAGATATAGTCTTTAAATTAGAAATTAAATTACTATTATCAGACCTAATAACCAAAATATTAATTAACAAGATTGCGTAAAGGAACAAATATCTTCAATGCAACAGCGATATACTGACACTGAATTTTATGATTAACTTAAAAAACTTTAAAGTCCAATAAATGTTTAAAATCGAAAATTAAAAAAATCTCAATATATAGTATACTCGCGGACTCATTTTAAATTCTAGAGAAACAGTTTTATGGCAGAGTATCGTTGCTTAATCATACCTTCTGTTCAAAAGTGCGCCGAACTGTGCAAATAAAGCAGCAACGGTTTAATAAAGCAATTTTTGTTTTATCACATACAAAATAATCACCACCGAAGGCGATACACATATAGTGGATGGAAACTTTTTTTTGGCGTCGGGTGTACATTGCCTATAATGAGATTTGTCAATCTAAAACTTGCACGCAATTAAATTAAATCTTTGTATTTTTCAAGAAGCATGAAAAATTCTTTTAGTGTACCCTTCAGCAACTTTTCCTGAACTTGTTTGATGTGCTTATATCTTTCCACACACTGTATGTAAGAGATTTAAGCAGGCTTGATCAGTTTGAAATTTGAAAAACTAGGCGTTGATTATAACTGTTAACGCCGTCACCACTAAACGAAACATATTCCGAAGTAAACCAAACATTAACAATTTTCTTTTTATCTTCTCTGCACTGTGGCAACAACTTTTGTCTGTTGCTGCTTTTTATCCATCTAGTATAGTTTTGTTAGCTTCGTTTTGAAAGAATCTTTGACAAAAAAAAAAAAAAAAAAATAAAAATCAACAGCAGTTATCTATGGAAAAGAAAATTTTTTGTTGCTAGAATTCTGTTAACGCAACAATAGAAAAAGACTGCATTTGCAACAACTTCAGCGCCAATACGTAAAAAAAAAAAATTTTATAGATCATTGATGCATGGGAGAAAAATATCTAAAGTTGTGTTTAGAATAAATTCAAGCTCTTGTAAACAATAAAAACAACATAATGGAATTGAAATTGCAAGAGCTGCATGCCACATAGCGTGCAGAAATGCTTATAACAATGAAAAATAAAAAATAATATAAAGACTGCATTTTTTACAATTTTGCATTTCATGATCAGTGCACGGTGCAACGTCTTACCCCATACTGTCAATTTTTGTAGCAAATATGCCCGCCAAAAATCTGTATTTATTCGTAAAAATGTGTATTTTTATGTATTTATTCGAACAAAAATATAACGGCTGTTGTTCTGTCGGGTTCAGCCACTGTTCGGCCAAAATGTCCTGCAAAAGCCAGTTGAACGACCGAACAGGCATTTTGGATTCTTTTTAGGCCATGTTCGACCCTCGTTCGGCTGTGCGATCCTTCGACCCGACCCTATTTTAATCTTTTTCTTATTACGTGTTATCTACAAGAGATTCAACGCTCTTTGTTTAACCGTTGTGTCGATCGTAGAGCCCACGGGTACATTTGCAACTTTAATTTTCCTGTATCTTCCAAACGGTTAGTCCGATTGACCTGAAATTTCATGATATCCTCAACCATACACTTTTGCATCATGTGGAAAAGTTTCATCAAGATTGGAGCAGCAGTTCAGTCGATACAGCCCAAATTCAAGTTAGTGGAATGGCGTCGACTGCTGATGTACCCGGGTACTTGTATGAAAATTCATACAAATATATAGAAATAAATGGCAAAGTTCACTTTATATTGCTATATCTTCCAAGCGGCTGGTCCAATCTTGATGAAACTTCGTATCATAGCTTGGAAATATGTAATTGATATTGGTGTGAAATTTCAGGTCAATTGGACCAACCGTTTGGAAAATATAACCCAGTTACTAGAAAATGACCTAGCGTCAACAGCTGATGTTCTATGAAAATTCATACAAATATATAGAAATAAATGGAAATATTTAGTTTATTTTATGGAAATTTGTTTATTTATTTATAGAAAATCATTATAATGAAAGTAAAAAATATATTTTATGAATTTTAGCAGCATCTGAGGCATTGTGGATGATCCTTCGAGTGCTCTGCGCACACAGGCTTATTACAAATTGCACCATCCATTTTATTTTCACTTTTTATATATTTGCCGCACAAAATAAATTTTTAGATCTTTACACTTCAAAAATCGCACATAAACTGACTTATGCATACAAAACTACTCAAAACGAAACCTGCGCAAAAAATCATGTTTCTGCCTGCAAAACTGGTTGTGCAAGGGTAGGTAGGCAAGATATTCCCAAATACCCTTTTGTTCCTGTTAGTAGACGTGTTTTCCTACACATTCCAAAAAAAAAATGTTTACATTGAACAAATATTTTATGAGTTATAATTATTCTGCGCAGGTACTAAAAATAGCACTATGAGCAAGAGGGGTTGATTTTCAGTTCAAATATAACGGAATTTTGCGAATGAAAATTCAATGTTAATTATTTTTCTTGGTAAAAAGGGATCAAATTACAAGGATTAAAAAAGAATTTGGAAATTGTTAAATTTTTATGGATTTTGGCAATTCCCATTTTTGGTAAAAATGGATTATTTAGGTACCAAATTTTTTTTTTCCCAAATTATGATAAAAGTTTTGTTAACTAGACAATATTTCCAATAAATAAAAAAAAAAAAAACCAGAAAATTACAAGAATCCAGGTAGTAGTTAATATTTGTATATCAAAAGCAACTATCTGCCATACAAAACGTATGAAGTACCCGGGTACATCTACTGTCGATGTGGATAAAACCCAACAGCTGTTGACACAACGGTTAATCTTTGATTCCATATTTTATTGTTTTTTATTTCAGATACCATTAATTCATATTTCCAATGTTTAAACTATTATTTTCATGCATGTGAACTCAGACGTAGGAGTTGTATAAAAAATGCCATCTACCCCTGTGTTAGTGTTTTTAGCTCACATAATAAACACTAAATCGTAGTCGGATTCGTTTCGAATTCGAAAATATGTAGGCAGTGGATGTCTTTTGTTTCTATCACGTCTCTTTTTAAGGTATACAGATAAGCTTTTTTTAAAGGACCCATATACCCTTTATTCTGTATCATATAAAAGCACATCAACGATAAGAAACAACAAACATTAGAATTGTGTTTTGAAGATAGTATTGGTTTTCGTGTCTTACCTATCGTTGGCGAGTAAACATAACCGCCATTGAGAAAATAGGTTAATTTCACGTTTTTTTTTTTTCAAATAAACTATTTGTAAGTGTAATCGTATGGTTTTCAAGAAGAATACTGGAAAAAGTTGTCGCCGCCTTTGCAAAAATTCATCAAACAAGTTTTGTTAAGTGTGTAAACAGTGCAAAAGTACACAACGCTGGGGGGTGGATTTACTAAGTATCTTTGCATATGGGACAGCAGAGCTACTGATAAGCATTATTAATTTCAAGAATGGCCAAACTTAACGGATTTCTAAATTGAGCACCAAAGACGCTATTTTACCTCCCATACATATAAAACTCGGCTTAAAGAAGGATTTTGTGAAAGCAGTGTATTAAACTAAATGACATAGAACTATGCGCATGGACATCGTTAAAAGATGTGATTAAAGATTTTTTTTTTAATAATTATTTTTAGTTGCCTAATCTAAAAAACAGTACGTGATTGAAAAAAAGTAAGTATGAGTTATTATTAAGCGATGGGTATGAAAAAAGAAACAGCAAAAATTAAACTGGGTACTTGATTTTTTAAAAATTTGTAACGCAGTGTAATTATTGATCCACTCAGATCGCAAAAGAATTTCATATAATAAATATTCGGCTAAGTATCTGCCACTTCAGCTTATAGTCATTTTTAATAAATAACTCTTCTGTAAAATTTAACCGAACCCTTCGTTAGTCGTTGAGATTTTTCATAAAATAAGTTTTTTAAAAATGTCACATTTTTAAGGAACAAATGGGAAATGAAGATGCAATCATCATTCAAGGTGCAACAGAAATGTATAGTCTGCATGTGTGTTACAAGATCTTTCGAATGAGCCCTGAGCCAAATCGATACTATGCACCTTTGAAACGCTCTCAGGCCTAATGTAAAGCTTCTGTTCAAATCGGAAAAACAACTGAACTGGAGTTATAGAAAAAAGTCACATATGGTCTTATCCTATGGAATGGACTTTAATATTTTATACTATACATACAAAAAAATTTTAAGGCACCAACTGAAGTATCTGCTCTTTAAAATATACTTAAAACGTAAATAAAAAAATTGTTTAAGTATTTCTTAAATATTTTAAACTACTAAATAAAAAATATTACAATACAAAATTAATTGTTTTACTATTTTTTAACTTTAACTTATGATGAAATAAGAAAGTTGTGCAAAAGACCAACTAAGCCTGTACTGTCGTCTTTTTAATCTAAGTGTATTATTTCCCATATTTTTTCTTAAAATTTATTTAAGTTTGTTCTGAAATGCTACTTAAGCCAAGTGTATTTTTTGCCATCTTTACTCTTAAAAATTAATTTTTATACATTACCATCGAAAAACTGTGGCTAAGTGCCATAATGCATGTTGTTGTTATTATCATTTTTTTATTATTTTCATCAACTCAGCCAACTTATTGATGTTTATTTGATTTTACATGGCACACCACTGAAGTAGATAGGCGACAAAAGAAAAAGTTGCATAGCTTAGATGATGCCTTGATTAAGAAGAAGTTACTTATGCATTTTTTCTACCCCAATAACAGCTATTAAATTTTTTTTAATATAAACTGAAAAATATTCATGAAATATTTGATATGATATGAAATGTAGTGAATACAGCTTCTTAAAAAAGCAATAAACCAGAAGAGCAATTCTTTGATAAATTTTTATTATTAATATTGGATGACATGGAAAAATTAAAACGATTTTTTTTCCTTGGTTTTCAATAAACAGAGATGTTTGATCATCACATTTAATGGCAGCATATATAACAATTTAATATACAAAAATGACAGTTTATGCCACAAATCAGAAAGAATTTTGTAAATATCTTTACAAAAAAATAATGAAGTATCTTCACATTTCAAAAGAGAATTACAATTTTTTTACATTTTTAGATAGCTATACACAAACATTTTTAGTTCCATTCAAGTAATGAAAAACCATTTATATTATTTTATAAAAGACATTACCATAATTTCAAAAAAAGATCTTGTAAATTGGTTCGAAGGCTATAATAAATTTTACGCCTGTAAGGCTTATTCTGGGTCTCAAAATAAACTTAATGAACATGTTCAAAGTTGTAAGAAAAATAAAAGGAGAGAATCGCATGATTCTAAGAAATTAAAACCCTGGCTAGCATAGAATTCGCTTTAAAAAAATATTAATTAAAACTAAACTTTTTAAACGGAAGAAGATATATCCAAATGATTTCTCCATAACTGCTTCCTACAAATCAATAAGTGAGGAAATCGCTAAAGAAGTAATTTCAAGCAAAAAAAGCTTTTATAGAAGTTGAATTCAGGATGCAAAAGGTGATATGAGAAAAGTATAGAATTGGTTAACAAAAAAACTAAGAATGATGTCACTCATACCTTGGTTATTTATGATGTACCTATTTCAAATACAGTAACTTTGGCGGATTGTTTTAACAAATTTTTTGTTTCAATAGGATCTGAAGTAGTTGCTGAGAATTCAACCAACAGGAACGAGTATATCTGCCTTTCCAATGAACCTTGTCTAGCTAAGAGTTTTTTTTTCTATGAACCAATTTCTTCGTTTGAGGTTTATAAAATTATTATGTCGCTAACAAATTCAAATTCGTGTTCAAATTATAGTTTTTCAAGTAAATTTATTAAGAAAATTTCTTTGTACATATGTGATGTTTAGTGGCGGCCGTGGCGCAGTGGGTATATGCGTGGCCAATACGCCAGAGATGACGATGACGGAGTAGAAGTATCACCACCTAGCCATGAAGAGGTTCGAGTTGCTATCCAACGACTCAAAAACAATAAAGCTGCGGGTGCTGACGGCCTATCAGCTGAATTGTTTAAAACCGGCGGCGATAAATTGATAAGGCGCATGCATCAGCTCATCAGCAAAATATGGCTAGCAGAAAGCATGCCCGACGATTGGAAACTCAGCGTACTGTGCCCTATACTTAAGAAAGGAGACCCTACAATCTGCGCTAGTTATGGAGGTATCAGTCTTATTTCCATCGCATATAAGGTTCTCTCAAGCGTACTGTGTGAAAGATTAAAGCCGATTACAAAAACACTGATTGGACCTTATCAGTGTGGCTTTCGACCTGGTAAGTCCACCATAGACCAGATTTTCACGCTACGACAAATCCTGGAGAAAACCCACGAAAATCAAATTGACACACACCATCTCTTTGTCGATTTTAAAGCTGCGTTCGATAGCCCGAGAAGGGATTGCCTATATGCAACAATGTCTGAGTTCGGTATACCTGCAAAGTTGATTAGACTTTGCAGAATGACGTTGAGCAACACACGCAGCTCCGTCAAGGTAAGAAATGACCTCTCCGAAACCTTCAATACCGAAAGAGGTTTCAGGCAAGGCGATCCACTGTCTTGCGATCTCTTTAACATCATCATGGAGGGGATCGTAAGAAAGGCCGGTGTGCATCGTAATGGCACCATTTTCTACAAAGGCGTCCAGCTCCTTGCGTACGCTGATGATATTGATATTGTTGGCAGATCCAAGAGAGATGTTACCGCTGCTTTCGCTGCTATCGAAAAGGAATCAGCCAAAGTGGGTTTGACGATAAATGAGGGCAAAACAAAATATATGCTGTCTACAAACAAGGGAGCTCGGCGTTTAGACTCCCACGTTTCATCCGGCAGCTATAACTTTGAAGTAGTCAAGGAGTTCGTTTACCTTGGCACCGCCATTAATACCAAAAACGAAATCAGCCTGGAGATAAAGCGAAGAACAATAATTGCTAATAGGTGCTACTGCGTGCTCAGTAAGCAACTAACTTCCAGAGCCCTCTTTCGATCGACAAAACTAACACTCTACAAGACGCTCGTTCTACCTTTGCTGTTTTATGGCGCTGAGGCATGGGTAGTTTCGCAAACTGACGCAGCCGCTCTGGGGGTGTTCGAGAGAAAAGTTCTTCGCAAAATCTTCGGTCCTGTTCGAGTCGGCGATGACTATCGCATCCGAATGAACCACGAGCTGTATGAGCTCTACGAAGACATTGACGTAGTTCGACGTATAACTGTTCAGCGCCTACGCTGGATGGGTCATGTCCATCGTATGGACGACGAAGCTCCAGCGAAAAAGGTGCTCGAGACGAGGGTCGCTGGTCAACGACGACGAGGGAGACCATGCCTCCGATGGATGGACCAGGCTGAGGAAGCCCTAACCGCACTTGGTGTATCCGATTGGAGAAGGCGCGCGCAAAGCAGAGGCGCCTGGCGAGAGCTGATGAGGTCGGTCGAAACCCGGACACGGGTTGTTACGGCCACCTAAGTAAGTAATACGCCAGAGAACCCTGGTTCAATTGCCACTTGACACAGAAGGTTTTTTCAATTGAATCCATTTTTCTGTTCGGCCGTCACCTCTCTGCAGAAGTTTCTTCAGAACATTAGCCGTTCGAAGTCGGCATAAAACTGGTAGGTCCAGTTCTCGATCATTTGTGTCCAAATATTTCACAACACGCACAACACCTATGATAAAACACCTAAAATACCTTTTTAGAAGAAATGATGGTGTCTCAAAAAAAAAAATTAGCTTAGAACTCATACAAGCTTTTTTGCAATTTCTGTAATCGTAATGAAGAAATATTTGGATTACGACTGCAGTAATTGTAATTGAAATTTTTTAAAATTCGCTTCTTCCTCTTATCAAAAAAGAGCGCTAACCAGTGCTGCCGAAAGTACACTGAGAAAAAAACATACTTTAAAATTAAATAAAAATTTTAAAATATAAATTTAACGCGTTTGCTTTTCTACAAAACAAAATTTAAAACAAGCGTGTTTAATTTTCAACTATAAGCTCATATTTTTTTTTTTTATAATTTCTCTTATTTCATTACTATCAAACAAAAAAAAAATACATCGTTATCTGAGATTGCATTAAAAATTATGAGCAGTAGAGTCATTGACCAGATAATTGAGACCACGTTGAGAAAAAACCGATTGTACTTTTGATTGTTTGAAAATATTTTTTAATTGTAATAAAACTAATAAAAAAAAATAACGAAATGGCCATTTCAGTCCTTGATCAAATGTGTTGTGTGTGATGTGAAATGTTTGCACACAAATGATCGAGAACTGGACCTACATGTTTTACGCCGACTCCGAACTCTCAGGTTTGCTCTCTGAGGTTTGCCATTGTCTGCGGCCGAACAGAAAAATTAATTTAATTGAAAAAATTTTCTGTGTCAGATGGAGGATTCGAACCTGGGTTCTCTGGCGTAAGAGTCACACACTCTACCCACTACGCCACAAAAACTAATTAATTATTGTTATATTTAAAATATTTCAATATTTAAAGCCGCAATAAAACGAACTTCAACTAATCAAATTTAGTATTACAGGGGTCGCTGGACCCGAATTCGACGTCGAAAACTTGAAAAATGTAAAAAACTGGCATCGACAAAATAGGGGCTTTAAAATATTTTTTTTTTCAATATTATAGTTTTTGTTTTGAATTTTTTTTTTGTTTTAATAAATAATTTTAAACTGAAAATATTTACTTTAAAAGTATTTTTAAGAACTTTGTTTTGAAAACAAAAGCTTTTGTTTTACATTTTACTTTACAAACATTTGTGTTTAACTTAAATGAAATTGTTCAAAGCTCTGTTTCAAAAACATATTCGTTTAATATGAACACAACATTTAATTTGGACACATATTTCCCTCAGCGTACTACAAAAGTAATACATGTACTTCTCTATTGCCTTCCATACAATCCAAATTTTAAAAATTTTTATTTATTTTTGTGCTTAATTTTGACGCGATTTTTTAAGTTTTCACAAACTAACTTGTGTTAAAACTCTTACTATTTCATACAAAACTTCTTTCTTGAACATACAGGAAGACAACTTGGACATACCTAAGACACGATATATTAATGGGAGAGAGATTTAAGAAGGGAATAGGGAATTGGAAAGAATCCGCTTAAATATGAGTGTAGACATAGAAGGCGAGTAGGCGATACTCTGCAGCATCTGCTTACGGGCGCATTGTGCGGTGTTAGTATACCTTTAAGAGACGTGTATGCCTGGTTTGTCTTACTGGGTCGTTAAATGTGAACTTATTGGAATAGTATTCGATGTCTATAACACCTGTAATTATGTTAAATGTAAAACATTAACTCAATAACGTTCTTCTTGACGATAATGGCATCAGAATAAGAAGGAAAAGTCTTTGTTCATACGGTGGTAAGTTGAGAAAATCGCACTGATCTTATGCTACCGCGCATAATTGCTTAGGTTTATTTTTCCGTGCCTACACAGTTAAAAATGTTGATGCGTTTTTCAGTACAAGACTTGCATTGTATTTTATGTTCCATTTGCGACGATGTTCCCAGTAGTCCAAGTCCTAAAGGTTTGATACACGAATCATGAACGATTTTTCTTCATCTTTGACGTTACATGCTGATTCGGTCATGCACTTCATTGACGAAAATCCCATATAAACTCCCACGAACGGAAATGTTAAGATTTTTTGTGTATGAATTTATTACTGAATCGTTGCGGAAGTTTCGTCAACAAACAAGACAGAAATATGAAAAAAAGTTTTTTCACTTTTATATATTCTTTGATTTTATTTAAATTTTTTTTTTTTAATCAAATTATTTCCGATTTGCAATCTTTGATATATCATTCATGCATTCTATTAATACACCACGTTTTTAAAATGCTATATATTGTAACTATTAACGAAAAATTTACCCCGAAATATAAGCCTTTGTAGGAAAAACATGATCGAACACAAGGCAGAAAAGTTGACGCGTTAAAGAATTTTTGACAAGAAATATAAGAGATAAGAGTTGTCGGTTATCGCGTTTTCTACTATTTTCGTTGTTTCCTTGTTCTGTTTGTTTTTTTTTTTTTTAATTTTGACGAATCCAATGCAGATGAGTTAAAGAATATTCTGCAAGTCTGGTTTATGCAGCAAGTTTGTTTAAGTTATTTAAAAGCAGAGTAGGTAGTCCGGTTACTCAGTTTATAATAGTTGGCTCAGTTGATAATGGCTCAGTTGATAAAAGAACTTTTAACCATCCGTAACCGTGTGTTCAAATACCACAGCATGCGATTTTTTTTTTTGATTTCGATAGAAATGTGTGTCAAAAACTGCATTTGAATTATTTATTTATTTAGCCAAACAAGGCAATATACTTATTCTAACTTATTTTTCTAACAGGTTTTTGTTGTATTTATTTATTTTTTTTATTTTTTGTTTTTCTCTCTTCTTTCCTTGTTTTAGGTGTAGAAGACATGTAATTCTCAGTGGGAGTAATCCGCCCACATGAATCGACACATTTTCAAAAACACGTCAAAAAGAAAAGACAATAAGAAGAACGAAGGGGGAACTTATATACTAAGCTTACATACTAACAGATTTTATACACATAGTAAAAATATGTACTCATTTTCAATACTATGCTAAAATATTATTAAGATGGAAAGCTAAATGGGAGAACAACTAAATTTTGTTAAGGTATGAGTGGTAGACGGCAATGTAAAAAGAGGCATTGGATATGGGAGAATAGAGTTAATATTACAATGCGGTGTTTACTTATTTAAGATTCAAATTTTTGATTTACAATTTTTCTACAAATGCTAGATCAAGGAAATAGAAGAGGGATCAGAATGGTAAAAAAGAAATTGGAGAAGATTCACTTATATGTACCATTGGGCATAGGACGTGAATTGGTGTTTAATAAGGGGGTAGTTATGTAAAGGAAAGTGATTTGGAAAGGGAACGCTTGAATCTGAATTTCGATATTGGCGGTGTATAATGCTCGCTGATATTATTAAATATTTTACAACATCTATTCAAGTGCTCGTTCAATGCGTAAATAGTATTGAGATGCGATTCTTTTAACAATTTTGTATACCTTGTTCGCCTTATTGGTTCATTAAATAGTACCTTGCTCGAGATGTATTCGCTACCGATGTTACCAGTAATAACATCGAATGTAAAGCATGAGCAAAGTAATATTCTCCTTGATGACAGCGACATTAAATTGAAGATTTTAAGTCTACTCTCGTATGGTGGTACATTTGTATAGTCACGAGGATCATATAGGTCTCGAGGTCTAGGATATAGGTCAAAAAGCAAGAATTGTCTTTGAATAGATTCTAGCCTTTCACTATGCACTACAAAAGCTGGGTTCCAAATTATGCAACAGAATTCTAAGATTGGTCGTACTAATGTGCAGTATAAGGTTTTAGTTACGCAAAGGTTTTAGAATTCTTTTGCACGTCTTTTTATGAATCCGAGCATTTTGTTTGTCCTGGATATGATATGATTGTAGTGAAGGTTAAAGCGCATCTTACTATCAAGAATTATTCCAAGATCTGCTATGTGGTTGACCCTTTTAAGTTCTACCTTATTTAGCACGTATCTGCTATATGTTATTACGTTTTTACGGGCAAAACTTATAACGTAGCACTTATTTATATTTAAATAAAGTTAATTTTGACTACACCACTGTTCCAGAGGAAAAAGCTTATTCTGTAAGAATACTGAATCCACTTCGGATCTAATGTTATAGTATAATTTTAAGTTATCTGCATATAAGAGATGGGGGACATCATGCAAAACTTCAGATATGTCTGCAATAAATATGTTGAAGAGAAGTGGGCCAAGATGGCTACCTTGAGGTACACCCTACGAGACAACAATCTTTTTAGACAAAGTACCGTAAAATTTCACATATTGGGATCTTTCACAGAGATAAGACTTGAGCCATTTCAGCACAGTACCTGATATACCAAATTTTTCTAGTTTCTTAGCTAGGATTTCTTGATCAACACGATCAAAGGCTTTACTAAAATCTGTATAGACTTCATCTATTTGGTGGCCCTTTTCCATTTTAGTAAGAATGTCTGATGCCATGATTGCAAGATTTGTGGTTGCTGATCGTCCTGTACGAAAACCATGTTGCTGCTCGTTTAAACACGGATTAGTTATGCTCGTGAGTTTGGAACATATAATTTTTTCAAATAGCTTTGGAATAGCTGACAATATTGCAATACCCCTATAATTTTCAACTGATCTCTTGTCGCCATTTTTATAAATTTGGCGTAAGATGACAAGATTTCCAAAAAGTTGGGAATATACCTGTATACAAGGATTTGTTAAAAATCATATGTAACGGCGTAATTAACCCTCTAACTCCCCAGTCCGCCTCTAGGCGGGGTTTTTCTGTAGAGCTTTAGCACCCAGGGGTTAACTATTTTTTGCGGCTAACGGTATTTTCGTGTGCAACAGGAATGTGTATGTATCTATTGCTATGCTTGGCTTTGATCTAGCACGTGTTTTGTAGCAGTTATGTTAATTGAAAGTGGAAGTTTGCCAAGAAAAGGTGTTTTTTTAATTTTCGCGAATAAGAAGTTTTTAAAAAATTCATAAAAAATCGAAAAATTATCCAATTGAATAAAAAAAAATTATCGGTGAGTAGAAAAAACTGTTATCTTTTAGAAAAAGATGCAATTTGTATACTTTGGTGCATTTAGCAGTTTACAGTGTTAAATTCGTTGAAGCCGCCTGTAGGCGGACCTGGGCACTCAAGTGAAAATTTTTTTGCGGTGCATTTTAGTTATTCAATAGCATTTACATGGCTATTTTTGTAATTTCCATTTATAATTTGTAAATTTTTTGTTAGTTTTGTAATTTTCATTTGTAATCTGTAAATTTTTTGTAATATTAGTCATGTCACTCCGTAAAGAGCATTATAATTTATCCGCCATGTCGGAGGAGGAAATTGACGCATTGATGAATTCAATAGACTACGGGGATGACACTGGCAGCGAAGAGGATTTTGATAGTGATGATGATGTTGCTGACCCAAATTTTGCATTACAAGGTATTGGCAATGTTATTGATGATTGTTTGAATTCGACTGAAACTATGGAAGCAATGGCTGGAACCCTGAACCTTAGTAATATCAATGTCAGTGAAGTCGAACACGAAATTAGCGATACCTCAGAAATATTGCCATGCACTTCGTCTGGTGCTACTGCAACTTTGCTAGATTCTGTGTCTGTACCTAAACTTACACTTAAAAATCGACTATTCTGCAAGAAGCGCAAACATTCACATGAATTGAAACAAGAAACAGGTGGTCCATCTATACCTAGTAGTGCCCAATTCATTGGCATCGTGAGCGATATAAAGAATGACTCATCTGAATTCAAATCGATGCTTTGGAAAAAGAAAAACCTGCAGTTGCATGTGAATGAAATTGTATTCCGTGGCACAAGAGAAATGCCCGCAGAATTGACAAATTTAAAAACGCCATTCGAATGCTTGAATTATTTCGTTACCGATGAATTACTTGAATTCCCAGTCGAGCAAATGAATTTGTATGCCCGACAAAAACACATTGAATCTCGGTTTACCACAAATGCAGAAGAGGTTCGTAAATTCATTGGAATACTTTATTTTATGTCAGTGTACCGGTATCCCAGCATTCGTGAATATAGGGCACGTCATTCGTTTGAGGCAATTAGACAGACAATGACACGCAAACGATTTGATGAAATACGGAAAATGTTACATTTCAATGACAATTCATCAGATCCTGGTAACGATAAATTATACAAAGTGCGTCCATTGGTGAAGCACTTCAATAAACGATTTGAATCTGTTCCAAAATTACAACGACTTTGTGTAGACGAACAAATGTGTGGAACGAAAATGGGGGGTAATCCGACCCGTCAGTACTTGCCAGATAAACCTCACAAGTGGGGAACAAAGCTTTTTGCTCTTTGTGATTCTTCCGGCTTTTTATATTCTTTCGAAATTTATTCTGGTGCTGGCGATAACGTAATTCCAGAAAATGCACCAGATCTTGGCGCTTCGTCGAATGTCGTGATTCGCTTGTCAAGCAAAATTGTGAACAATGTCAATCATATTGTGTATTTCGACAATTTTTACACATCGCTGGGATTGGTGACGTATCTCAAAAGCCGAGGAATTTATAGTTTGGGTACAGTGTTCGCAAATCGTGTTCCAAATATCAAGTTGTCAAATGAAGTAGAGTTGGCTAGCAAAAAGGTTCAGCGAGGCTATTCTGAGGAATATGTTGCCAACGCATATGGAATCGACATAAGTAATGTTCTATGGAAGGACAACAAAACTGTTCGCTTGCTATCAACTTACGTTGGTATCAAGCCATTTGTGTCCCGAAATATTGACGAACAACCACAAAAGGCAAAACGTTGGGATCGTAAAACAAAACAACAGACGGAAGTTGACTGCCCATTCATAATAAGAGAATATAACCGTCATATGGGTGGAGTCGACCTCATGGATGGGCTAATAGGTCGCTACCACATACGCGTCAAGACTAGAAAGTGGACCAATCGTATCTTCTTTCATTTGTTGGATGTTGCAATGGTGAACGCCTACGTTCTTTTCCATCGCTTGAACAAAGGAGATCGATCTACTTAGTTACCAAAATTCCGAACAGAAGTGGCTGAATCATTGTGTGCAATTAATTCGTCTCCAGAAAATCGGCAAGTGGGCCGACCAGTGACCACACAACCACCTAAAGCAAAGAAGGCTTATACTCCAACAGATGATATTCGTTATGACAATATGAGTCATTGGTGTGCGTTTGCCGACAGATCAGGCAAAAAAATGTGCAAGCTACCGGGATGTAAGTCAGAAACTCAAGCGTACTGCACAAAGTGCAATTTAAACCTCTGCAATTCGACTTCAAAGTCTTGCTTCTTAACTTTTCACACAAAATAAATTTTTACTTTTTTATTACTTTTTATTCAATAAAATATTTTTCTTTCCCTAAATTTGACATAATTTTTTTACTGCTGACGACCCAGGTCCGCCTACAGGCGGGGTGCAGTTTATTGAATGCACCGGCTTAAATATATACCTAATCGGAATTTTGAGACGACAGATCTTTTTTTATTAGTGTTCTTGACCTAGTATTAATTTTTGAACAAAATCAAAAAATGGGGAGTTAGAGGGTTAATTGGTCTAAACATTGAACAAGTGAAATTGGTGGTATAAGGTCTGGACCTGGAGATTTATTTGAATCTAATTCTTTAATGGAATTGGTTATGTCACTCCGTGTTATATTAATTTCACAAACCAATGTCGGTCTACTAGTTATACTGGCAAATGTAGGTTGATTTTGGGAAGTAGTTGAACAAAAGACTTCTTTAAAATGATCCGCAAAGAGATTACAAATTTCCTGTGAGTTAGATGAAGTAACATTGCCTTTAAACATGAAGTTTGGGTATCCGGTAGATTACCGTTTTACATTTACAAAATCGAAGAATTTTTTCGGGTCTTCAATAATCCTTTCTCCAATTAAATTGGTGTAAAGCCTATAAGCCTCTTCGGACTTAATGGAGAACTCCTTAGACAGCTCTTCGTATCAAACCTTTACCTCATCACTTACAAAGACGTAATTTTTAATGACTCTGTAAAGTTTATTTCTTTGATTTCTCAAATTTCTAAGGTTTGAATCATGCCACGGTTCCGATAGTTTATTTTTTTCTTTATTTTTGGAACATGAGTATCAAATACAGAAAAGACTTTCTGATAGAAAGACGATGCAGCATCGTCCAATTCTAGTGAAGACAAGTGGTTCCAGTCCAAACAATTTACGTAATTTTTAATGTTATTGTAATCGGCATTGAGGAAATCGTATACAATAGAATTATTGAATAACTGTATAAAAGTTATGTTGTTAGTACATAACTCAGTAGTAAAAGCAGTATTGCGGTTTCAACACAGTTCATATCGTTTTGATGGTCTATGGTATAGTTTAAGATTTTAGTTGTGTTCCGAGCATTTTATTACTCTCATTTTTTGTCACTTCGACAGCACTGCTGAGGTCTTCTATTGATTTTAATGCCTCATCAAATTTCGACACTAGATCGACTGTCTTTTTCAAACACTGTTTATTTTCCGACCGCACTGAGGCTATTGTTAAGTCACTAAGGCATTTTATCGCGAGTAGAACATGCGTGAGTGACAATTCTTTACATTCATCGCAGTAAAACGAAAAATTGGACAGATATTCGTCAAGATAAGTTAAGCTTCTTTTCGATAAGCCTATGCAAGAGGTAGGGAAAGATTTTCCACAAAGGCCTTTGCACGTTGTCTTGGGCGCCTTACGGTCCTCTGCGGTACAAGAAGGGGAAACACAGATATTATCCATTTTTATTTTAATTGCTCTTATTGGTAATTTTAATTTTTAACTTTTTTTAATTATTCTGTTTGTTTACAAATGTTTGTTTATAATTCTGTCTGTTTAGCAGAAAAATGCCAATACAGCAGTCAGAGGCTGGGAGCAATAATAGCGCAACAAGAATTTTTTTTTTTATGAGTAAAGTTGACACAGTGAACGAAAAATATCTTGCAGAATTCGCACTTTTATTTAAATTCGGTCGTATTTTATAGTACTGTTGAACTGATTTTTAACTAGCCCACTGAACTTTTAGCTGTGGTCAAGTGAAACCACTAAATTCGCACTTTAGAATTTATGTTTATAGAAGTCCTCGAATAATATGCAGTTTAATGCAATAATTCACGAAAGAAATTCGAACTGAAATTTAACAATTCCGGAGCATACAATTTACAACACGTCCGAACTCTATAACAGTCGATACACTGCCCACTGAACCATAAGCGAAGGTTTTGAGTAAGGTGAGAGTTTTGGGAACGTTTTTGGTTAGAATTTTTTTTTTTAATTTTTTCTTTTTCATTTTGGCTTTTAAAAGTGCTTGTTATAAAAGATTAAATTCGTGAAAGCTTTTCCCATAAAGAAAAATTGTGCATATTTTGCGAAATTCATTAAAAACTTATTTTGAGTCGAAAATGAATCATTTTTGTATCATTTCAGTACGTAAGACTTCCTTGTAAATGAACCATTTTTTGTTCATAAATGAGTTCGGAAAAGAATCATTTATGTTTCTTTTTTGCATTCCGAAATGAGTTCAAAAAAGAATAATTTTTTTTATCATATCAGTAGGAAACAATTTTTCATAAACGAACCATTTTTTGTTCATAAATGAGTTCACAAATGAATCATAAATGTTACTTTTTATATTCTAAAATCAGGTATAATCTATCTTGCAATATCGTGCTTCTTAAATAAGTTTTGAGTCGGCGAAGCACTGAAAATTTTCTTTCATTTTCACACTAAGTGACTGGAAGAGTTACGAGGATGATTGGTAAATTAAATATATTAGAGAATATTTCGTTATTGCAGAGTTCTAAAGCTTCAACAACAGTCTTTTTTCCATCATTAGTTTTATTACTTAATAACTTTATTACAAACATTCAGTTTCATTTCTAAATCTTTAAAATATCCTTCCAAATCATCTTAATAAAATCCAATTAAAATTTCAAAAGCTCCTAAAGCGCCATACCCAGCGGTTTTGTAGCGTCAGACGTCAGTGTTGAAATTAATAGTGGAGAGAGATGTTTTAAAAATCTAACACTTAGGTTTGAGATAAGTCAAACGCTTGTCAAAAAATTTTTACAGAGACAGAGCCAACTGTTGATTAGTGTCATATCAACTGTTGATTATGCTTAGAGTATAATAAATAAATTCTATACAATATAATATTCTGAAGTAACAAACTGAATGTGTGGTAATTTAATAATAAAGAATTAGTATTTCAACCACAGCTCAATTTGCGGAACTAAACGCTTTTTCACCCTAATTTGTCATTCAATGGGTGACGCCATTGCAGTGTTTTTTTCCATAGTTTATTCACTTTTATATTAAACTAGCAGGACCCAGTTGTCCGCGTCTTCGCCACGGACGTTCCAGCAAACGTACTTTTTTATTTGTGGGTGGGTAAAGGGGGCGTGGCAAACATTTTTTTTCGTAAACCATCTCGTGCTCGAAAACAATCTACTGTCAAAATTTCAGCGCAATCGCTCCACAAGTTTTGGAGTCTTAATGATTTCTTAAAAGTGGGCGTTATTAAAGTGCCACCACGCCCATTTTTAGTGCACACACAAAACACACAAATGCCACAAACTTCGTTTTGCTAATGGGTTTTGCTTAAAATTAACCATCACCTATTTTTGACAGATCTAGGGACATTTTTTGTGAGAGAGATACGCTACCAAATAAAATGGCAAAATACGCTACCACCTTGTCTCTCACACCATGCTCAAATCGAAGAATTGTCAAAAATACCCCAAAGGGTCAGAACAATAATTAAAAAAATTTAAACACATGTATTCTGAACGAATAAAACATGGATTGTTTAAAAGATTACCGTTCAATGACAATAGAGTTGAAATTTATATTTTGGGTTTTCATTCTTTTGCTAAAACCTTGTGATTACTTTTCGTGTGAGTCACTTCAGTTGTGTCCTATTTCTCTTTTTGCTACGATAATTTTGCAAAGGAGGGGGAAAGGGGAGAAGGGGTTTAAGCCCAAAAACCCCCATTTGGTTGAAGATATACACTTTCTCTTATTTGTTTGATTCTAAACAACTTTGTTTTTATGCTAGTATAACTAGGCATATCACTAGCTGAAAAATAATAAAATACCGTAAGTAAAAAAACCATACTTAAGATCCCATTTTTAATTAAAACTAAAAGTATTTTGTATGCAAAAATTGTAAGGCAGTTTTTGAAAGATTTGTTTAAAATAGTAAGCTTAGATTTTCAACATGAAATTTTGATAAGCATTAAAAAATAATGCCTCAATACGACAATGTTTCAAAACGTCAAAAGAATAGCTGACCATGAAAAATATGAATGAAATATTTAGTGGCCAAAAAAATTAAAGTGTTGCAAGAACTGTACATCACAAAGAATATCAATTCCAAATCTTTAAAATACGTCTTTGCATTTTTTTTTGTAGAAGTAACGGTTTTGATGATATAGTTGTTTTATTACATGTCCTAATGACATATTTTGATTTTTTTTTTTTATTTTCCACTATGTATAACTGCAAAAAAAAACAATTATTAAAAAAAATATATTCAAATATTTCTATTTTTTTAAGTACTATCGACGTGTAAGGTACCAAATTTTTACAAATATGTGAGTTTCGAAAAGCGTACACCATATACACCATATGTAATTATTTAGTTTTGTTCATATTGGTTTTTTTTTTTTTTTGCTATCTTAGCTCCCGCTCTAGATCACGTCACTAGATCAGATCGTCACTCTGGGAATGTATTTGTTAAATTTTTTGCTTATATTTGAACAGCTGTTAAGTTTACCTATTGCTTTCACATAAAAACTTAAAACTATTTGTTTAATTGAATAGTATTTATAGTTTATTTTTTTTTTTTTGAAATTTGAACAGCTGTCAAATTTTGTTTCGATAACCGTTGCTTAGATAATTGAGATATATTCGCATTACTGAAAATGAATATAAAACTTAGTTAAAAAAAAAACAAAAAATTCTTATGTTTTTTTTATAATATCCAAGCCGTCTCTAAAAAAGAAATAAAAATATTATTGCAAGCGTTCTCTGCTTGAACCAAGAAAAATGCCCAGAAGGAAAAAACCCGAGTACTTTTTAATCTCTTGCATGGTTTCATACATTACTTCCGTAGAACTACTTTTGTGAACAATAGCAGAAGTATCCCTATAGGAACAAACTAACTTGTTTTTAAAAACAACTAATTAAAAAACTAGTTTAAAATAAACCAGTATATGAACTACTTTGAATAATATTAAGGCGGCATCCACTTCAATATATGAAGTAATTGAAATACTACTTAAAAACCAGTGATTGATAAACTACTTTGAATTATATTAAGGCGGCAACTACTCTGATGTTGGCATGTTTTAATTGAACATTTTTATTAGATTACAAGTTTATATATATTTAACCATGTTATTTCATCAAATATTATTAGCTTTTGGCCATCAGTAATAGTTTTCAATTGGTTATTTTAAAGCAATTAAAAAAATAATTTAAATGTAACTAGTTTAACAAGTAGTTGAAAATATATGCAGACGACAGTCAATTGACTTATTTAGCGGACATCACCATACAAAATAAGTTAGTTCGTTCTATGGAAAAAAGTCAGAATTTCAACTAGTTGTGGTTGACAAAAAACTACTTTATCAACTACTTTTAAATTAATTGATTTTCCTACAGGGATATGAAGCAATCTACTGCTTAATACTTTATGTATGCTGAATCTGAGCACACCGTTACATCGTGAAAGTAGTAAGTTTACTTATTTCTTCATGCTTTTACAGATGCAAGAGGTAGCTGGATTTGAAACTTTGTCCCAAAGAATGCGTGTTGAAAATTCATTGATTCTAAGGCGGCCAAGTGCTGTGTAAAGTAATGGAAAGTAGTGTTAGATCTTGAAGCGCTTCGTGCTTCATAGTGTGCAATACAGCATGAATATTGTAAGCAGCAAATTTCCTTCTGGGAGGCTATCGATTCTCATTTAATTCTGAATTTTAACGTCATTTTTCTAATAACAAGAAATATAAAACGCATGTTATTAGGAAAATTGTTTAGTGAAAGAAATAATTTTTTAGAACATTAGTATATTTATACCCCAACACGTATTGCGTAAGGGGTATATTAATATATTAATTTTGTCATTCCGCTTGCTACGCCAAAAACCAGCCGTGGCAAGTATAGAAAAATATATATATTTTTGATCAGCATCACCTCTTGAGTCGATTTCCGTGCCTCCGTTTGTCTGTCTGTCTGTGGACACGATTACAGCCGTAATTTTATATTCGCTATTGCGATGAAATTTAAAATATAAGCTTCTTTTAAAAAAAAGATCAAGTTCGCAAATGTGCCAAATCGGATGAAAACAGTCCATACACAGTGACTTTATTTGAACCGTAAAATCTCTTAAAAACCTGCAAAGTTAAAGATGCTCCTTGAAATTTTGCACGTAAGCTTTGATCTTCAATATAAATTTTGACTATAAAATTTGGAAAAATCTCATTAAAACCACTCCTACCTCCCATACAAAAAGGCTTCATATTAACCGTATAATCTCTTAAAAATCAAAAAAATATCTTCAAATTTTGCACATATGCCTTGATATTTAATATAGACCATCACTATGATATTTGACAAAACCGGATTAAAACCACCGCTTCTTCCCAAACAAAGTGGCTTTATTTTAAACGTAAGACCTCTTCAAAATCCACAAAAAAAAATAAATATCTTGAAATTTTGCACATATGCTTTCATATACATATAATATAAACAATTTCGAAGATATTTGGCAAAATCGAATGAAAACAGTGGCTGACTGGCCATACTGGATCTGGATCTGGATCTGGAGAATTCCAGAAGGGCCGGTGCAATTAGCAAAATTTAATCTTTGTTCCGCATTTGCATTTATTACATATAGTTATAGCATTATAGCATTTAGTTCAAATAGTTAATATTTTAAAAACACATTTGTTAATATATATACACTCAAAAAAATATATCTGTAAAGTTTCATCTAAATTCAATACAAATTGTAATAGTTTTTTCCTGTAATTGTGCTACAGGAGAGCCAAAACTAAACATTTTCCTAATAAAAGCACAATATTTTACTACAACGTTCATTGTTCGTTTCGTTTTGCATAAAGATGCAGTTAATATAAACACTGAAAATACATTTTATGCTTCTTACACTTGAAACACTGAAAATACTTCTTAAATACAACAATATGCTATTAGGACAGATCTTAGATCCCATATATGTTAAGTTATCCATTTAACCAAATTTTAGTTTTCATTGATTATATTTTCTGAACAGAATATTTAATACTCAAAAAAATTCACACCGATATTAACGTTTCCACGCACTTGACTCGACGAACTTGAAGCAAAAATAAAATTAAGGCAAACTCGACGCTTAAGGACAGGGTAGTCATTGCAGACTGCAGCAGCTGTCTTCTAAAAGTACTGTGTGGCTCAAGCAAAAATCGAAGGAAATAATGTACTTTTTACTATGCACACAAAAAGTTTTTACTATTAGTATAATAGAATAATAGTATATTAGTATAATAGTATAATAGTATAAAAGTATAATAGTATAATAGTATAATAGTATAATAGTATAAAAGTATAATAGTATAATAGTATAATAGTATAATAGTATAATAGTATAATAGTATAATAGTATAATAGTATAATAGTATAATAGTATAATAGTATAATAGTATAATAGTATAAAAGTATAATAGTATAATAGTATAATAGTATAATAGTATAATAGTATAATAGTATAATAGTATAATAGTATAATAGTATAATAGTATAATAGTATAATAGTATAATAGTATAATAGTATAATAGTATAATAGTATAATAGTATAATAGTATAATAGTATAATAGTATAATAGTATAATAGTATAATAGTATAATAGTATAATAGTATAATAGTATAATAGTATAATAGTATAATAGTATAATAGTATAATAGTATAATAGTATAATAGTATAATAGTATAATAATATAATAGTATAATAGTATAATAGTATAATAGTATAATAGTATAATAGTATAATAGTATAATAGTATAATAGTATAATAGTATAATAGTATAATAGTATAATAGTATAATAGTATAATAGTATAATAGTATAAAAGTATAATAGTATAATAGTATAATAGTATAATAGTATAATAGTATAATAGTATAATAGTATAATAGTATAATAGTATAATAGTATAATAGTATAATAGTATAATAGTATAATAGTATAATAGTATAATAGTATAATAGTATAATAGTATAATAGTATAATAGTATAATAGTATAATAGTATAATAGTATAATAGTATTATACTATAATAGTATAATAGTCTAATAGTATAATAGTATAATAGTATAATACTATAATTGTATAATAGTATAATAGTATAATAGTATAATAGTATAATAGTATAATAGTATAATAGTATAATAGTGTAATAGTATAATAGTATAATAGTATAATAGTATAATAGTATAATAGTATAATAGTATAATAGTATAATAGTATAATAGTATAAGAGTATAATAGTATAATAGTATAATAGTATAATAGTATAATAGTATAATAGTATAATAGTATAATAGTATAATAGTATAATAGTATAATAGTATAATAGTATAATAGTATAATAGTATAATCGTATAATAGTATAATAGTATAATAGTATAATAGTATAATAGTATAATAGTATAATAGTATAATAGTATAATAGTATAATAGTATAATAGTATAATAGTATAATAGTATAATAGTATAATAGTATAATAGTATAATAGTATAATAGTATAATAGTTTAATAGTATAATAGTATAATAGTATAAAAGTATAATAGTATAATAGTATAATAGTATAATAGTGTAATAGTATAATAGTATAATAGTATAATAGTATAATAGTATAATAGTATAATAGTATAATAGTATAATAGTATAATAGTATAATAGTATAATAGTATAATAGTATAAGAGTATAATAGTATAATAGTATAATAGTATAATAGTATAATAGTATAATAGTATAATAGTATAATAGTATAATAGTATAATAGTATAATAGTATAATAGTATAATCGTATAATAGTATAATAGTATAATAGTATAATAGTATAATAGTATAATAGTATAATAGTATAATAGTATAATAGTATAATAGTATAATAGTATAATAGTATAATAGTATAATAGTATAATAGTATAATAGTATAATAGTATAATAGTATAATAGTATAATAGTATAATAGTATAATAGTATAATAGTATAATAGTATAATAGTATAATAGTATAATAGTATAATAGTATAATAGTATAATAGTATAATAGTATAATAGTATAATAGTATAATAGTATAATAGTATAATAGTATAATAGTATAATAGTATAATAGTATAATAGTATAATAGTATAATAGTATAATAGTATAATAGTATAATAGTATAATAGTATAATAGTATAATAGTATAATAGTATAATAGTATAATAGTATAATAGTATAATAGTATAATAGTATAATAGTATAATAGTATAATATTATAATAGTATAATAGTATAATAGTATAATAGTATAATAGTATAATAGTATAATAGTATAATAGTATAATAGTATAATAGTATAATAGTATAATAGTATAATAGTATAATAGTATAATAGTATAATAGTATAATAGTATAATAGTATAATAGTATAATAGTATAATAGTATAATAGTATAATAGTATAATAGTTTAATAGTATAATAGTATAATAGTATAAAAGTATAATAGTATAATAGTATAATAGTATAATAGTGTAATAGTATAATAGTATAATATTTTACTATTCTCCACCCCAAAATTTAATACTACTTACAACTTTATTTTGCGGTGTGAATTCATTAAAATGATTTAAATACTGTGTCGATATGAAGTTTTTCTGTTAACTAAGTAATATCTACGGATCATTTTGCCGTGTATCAAATGAAAACAATTTTTAAAACAAACTTTTAATATACTTTAAAAAATACTTAATTACATAGCATTTGCTAGTATTCTTGATACTTATATATGGAAAGGTGGACCATAGAGCTCTTAAAAATAATATACAAAATTTTTTATAGAAATGTCTTCACAATAAAATTAAAGGAGGCTTCGAGAAAATACGGCTAAAAATGCAACAAAAACGTAAAGATAGCGAGCGAAAGTGATAAAATTGCTACTGTATTCTTTTTACAATCCAAAGAAAAAATAGTAGAAGGTATATGCACCAATCTGTGGAAGAGCATGCAAAAACTTCTTGACATTTAAACTCTTCTGAAGCTTAATTGTATTTTTTAAGAGACACCAACATTGAAAACTTAAGTTGCTTCAATCAAATATCTGAAGTAAACCTTTGGTTCAAGTAAATACAAATAGGCGCGATATTCTTAAAAGAATTATTAACATTTTATAAATAATATGCAAAATATGAATTAGCTTCAGTGAAAATGAACAGGTGGCAGCTTATACGTTACAAAATGAGTTCATTGATCATGGACATTTTTTAGAATTGGTTCTTTTAATAAGTAAGTATGATGTGTGTCTCAAAGAATATGTTAAAAAGTCAATAATCAAGGAAGCTATTATCGAATTATAAAGGAAGAGGCTCCTTAATTTATATATTTGAAGGCATGTTATTTATATTTTATTCCCACTTTTTTTACCCGATTTAGGCTGGTCGTTTTTTTACGCCTGCGTGAATTTTTTTAGATACGCGTGCAATTTTTTATTTTAGAATTTTGACTAATATTGACAAAAGCTATTGAGCTATCGCTTCATCCATTTGCGTTTTTATTTGTGACAGGAAAGTTTCTTTTTTCTGAACTTTAAAAGTATCTTAAAACATTGTAAAACCTGTTAAATATAAACGTAATGAAGAATAATGTCTTAAGGTAAGAGAGCCGGTCAAGTCATTATTTTCCAGGTCAAATTTTAGGCCCCAGTCCGTCACTGGATGAAAACCACTCCTACCTCCCTTGCAAAGTGACGTCATCAAAATAGAGAAACTTTCGTAAATATATAAAACTAAATGACATCGTGTCTGTATGTACCCAAATTCCATCCACATCGTTTATCTAACCTACATACATATATATTCTTCAGTATAATGTCGAGTCTTTAGACTAGAAAAGTGGGTGTGGCATTTTACTTTTAATGGAACTTCTGTTATACCGTGTGTCTGACTTCAGCCAAATTTTTTACACATAATCCTTGGTAATTTGAGCAATCTTAAGTTTATAAAATTGGGCGGTACTAGGCAGGGAGCGTAGCACTTTATTTTTAAACTAGCTCCATCTACACCGTATGATCGATTTCAACCAAATTTCGTACATATATCCTTTAGTATAATGAGAAGTCTTAAGCACACAAAAGTGGTTGGGATTATACAAAGGGGCGTGTCGATTTAATTCTAATCGATCTCCCTCTACACCGTTTGTCCGACTTAAACCAAATTTTGCACACATATTGTTTGGCATAAGGATCAGTACGTAGTTTATTATTTCACTTTTAATCTATTTCCATCTCCACCGTTTCTCCGATTTCAATCAAATTTCGCGCATAGATTCTTTAGTATAAAGAGAAGTTTTAAGCCTACAAAAATGGGTGCGATTGGACATGGGGCGTGTCAATTTAATTATAATCGAACTCCCTCTACACCATTTGTCCAATACTCGTATTAGCAAGATTTTGTAAATATATTTTTTGGCATAAGGAGCAGTCCGTAGTTTATAAAAGTGGGCGGATTTATACAGGAGGCGTGCCACTTTAATTTAAATGGAACTCCTTCCACACCATTTTTCTGACTTCAACCAAATTTTGCAAATTTATTCTTTGGGATAATGAGCAGTGATTAGTCTTAAAATTTGGGCGGAATTAGACAGGGGCGTGCCAATTTTATTTTAATATCGAACTCCTATTATAGCTTTAGTCCGACTTCTTGTCTGAAAATTGGCCGCTTTAATACGACCACTTAGGGATATTTTAGCTTCGATACCCTGTCGCAGCTCCATTCTTTACTAGTTTTTTTTTTTCTCTAGAATTTCCTTGTTGTGAGAATAACTTGACTGGCCCAAATAGATATCTTTTTAAAAACTAAAAAATTTGGATTGCTAAAAAAATCATTTCATACAATTTATTGGAAATAAGAGCATTTTGCTTGATCTGAGAAGCTTTTTCTTTTTAGAAATAAAAGCGTTTTTCGTTATTTTAGTTGATAATTTTCTAAAAAATATTTTGATATGAAAACTTTTTTATCTGTAATAAGTAAAGGTAAAGAAAACAAAATATTATGAGTGTTTAAATATTTATTTAAGTTTGTTTCAAGAAGTAAAATAAAATGCAAACCTGAATACTTTTGCAAAATTTGGTCTGTTCTCAATTACATAGTCATTTTATCCTTTGCTGAAATTTTGATATTTTTTTGTGTTTTACAAACTTTTATAACTTATCAAATTTTGTATATTTCGAAACTAAAGCCAATGTAATGAAACTTAGTACAGGATGCAAGTCACAGTAAAAATGTAGTGACTTGAAATTTTTTGGAAAATAATAAACTTTGTCAGGTTGTGCCTCTTGTTGGTATTTTATTATCACCATACAGGATACCTATAAGATAAAATTAGATATATGTTATATATATTACTTATTGAAAAAGAAAAAAATAGCTATATTAGACATTTTGCAGTCGTTCTTTATTTAAGATTAAACCTGATTATGAATGTTTAAATTTTTTCTTCAATTATTACATTTCTATTTGTTTTTCTTAAAACAAAGCAAAGAACTTTTAGAAAACTTTAACCAAACAGAAATGAATTAATTTTTATAATTATTTTTCACATAATATTGAATTAAGAAACGACTTTGCATACTTTTGGAATTTTACGTAAGAAATGACTTAAAAATGTTGCAGATGTAAACAACGGAAGAATATAATAATAATAATAATATTCTGTATTCTGTAAATATCATTTAAATATTGACAACTTACATCCTTTGGGTTGGTTCGCTTAAATTGCATGGACCTTCGTCGCTTACGCTCCTATCGATATCCCTGCAGTAGTGTTCATAGGAAGTACTCAAATATTCAGGTACTATATCAGGTAGGCAAAAAAAATTAATTTTTTATTAGAATATAATTGCAAAAAGAGAATATTATATATAAGTTGCATGACAGTCTGTCTCTATATAACATTGCTCTCTGAACTCGATTGTAATGTGGAAGTTAGATATGTATAATAATTTTCAAAATTATGCTCAGTATTTTTTTTATAGTTTTGTCTTTAGTTGTTTGTACTCCAAGTAAGGCAAAGCACTTTCAGTAAACTTTAATCGAAAACAATTGAACTAGTTTTTATTATTAATTATTAATTCAATGGAAACTAAACAAAGCGGTTCCCTACTTCTGATTTATTAAACTCATATTCAGGTGACAAATTTGCATAATTTTAAATATTTTCGATAATTTGTGTATATATGTGCTTATAATAAATAAGCTACATAAGTTCGACGGGTCCGGACTAAGAAAACCATTACCAAATATATTAAAGCACGAGTCCACATGTACATATATAAATTGAAAAAAATTCTTCTTTTTCCCAAGAAAGTTCTCAAAATTTGATTTAGTTCAGTGTTTAATTAGTGACATAGTGACATGTAAAGTAGATAAGTTTAATTTTCTACTAAAATCCAAAAGTGTTTCTGAACCATGTTGCCACGTACAAATAATGAAATCATGAAAGGTGGTGGTAAGAGAATAGAGAATAACGAAATTTCAGTGTAATATCTCAAAAAATAAGCTCAAAGCAAAAACCATTATTTTATGTTACTTTTTTTTTTAGAGTCTCACGTTTAATTATATAAAATATATTATATTGGATACTGGTTCATAAACAGCTTGGTCAAACATTTTCTTGCAACAAAAAATGTATCCCTACCATCCAACAACAAAAAACAATATTAAGAACTAACAAATAATACAATAAAAGAGGTTTATGAATTATAGCCAATAACTAAAATTTTTTACTGATTCAAACTGGATATTTTTACCCAAAACTCATCCAATTGTTAATTATTTTTTTCAATTGTTAACTGTGAATATAAATTTTACTAAACCAACATTTATTTCCGTGTTACTATATCAAACAAAAATTACAAAAAAAAAATTTGTGACTTTGCATAGCGCTGAAAACTGAAGAGTTAAGTTTTCGCAAATTCTAATGATAGCATTCGATTCACCGGTAATGGTTGACCAAGTTGACTTAAAACTAATTTCAATATCCTTTAAATAATCAAACATGAGACTATGAAATATTCCAACAAAATTACAGTTTTTGCTTTGAGCTCAGTCTTAGATTTTTAAAATATTAAACTGAAATTTGGTGATTCTTAATTTTTTTACCTCCACCTTTCATAATTTTTACAGTATTATTAACATGACAATACAGAACTATAACGCGATTTTTTTTTTTTTAATTTTGGGTTCAGTTGGTTATTAAGAGGTCAACTTATTTTTATTTGATGATTTGACTAAAACCCATCCAGCAGAAAACTCGCTCAGGCCTCTTATAGTCAGACTGGATTTCAGTATTGAATTTCTAAACAGAATCATGCCTCCAATATTCAATTCAGATTTCAAGGCTTAAGTTTAAATATAATTCAGGCTTTTTTTTACAGACCCGTATTCTAAAATGAAATTAAACACAAAATCAATCCTGTCTTATTTCAGGCCGGATTTCATATCTGAATTTGAAATAAAAATTTAAAAAAGTTATACTAAATTTCAGGTCTAAAGAGACGGACACTTGTATGAACAAATCAGGGGTGTTTTCAAGGAAAATCTAGGCCTCTGTCATGCCAGTCAGGCTTGAATTCCATCCATGACATTTTCTGCTGGGCAGGTTTGATCCTCACAGCACAGACGGCAGACCATGCTTTTTTGTTTTTTTTTTTTTTTATTTATATTTTTATTTAAAAATATTTAAAAGAAGAAGTTGTCAAAAAATCTGTTCAGTTGCCTTTTCCTGCTCCGTGTTCGCATTGAACTGCGCAGCATAAGGCTACAGGATCAAACATGAATTGCAAACATTTTAGTACAAAATAATTATTTTAGCCTTTTACTGTTCATTTTCTAAAGAGATATCACTTATTATAATTTTTTAACTTGACGAGTTGGAAAATGTACTTAACCGATTTTCGTCATTAGAGCACTTATCAGTTTTGTGCGCTTAACCATCGACAAATTTGTAAATATAAATACATATTTGACATGCCATAGCGTCATCTATCATACCTTTTCGCCGTTTAAACAAAGTTGGGCTGTGAAACTGACATTCGGCATACTAAATACCCTGGTACTCAGGTTTTCAAAAGTAAATTTTTTGAAGGTAATTATTTTTTTTATAGAAAAACCCTCAGAACCAAAAGCTATCTACGCCACTGGTTCAGATAGTGATTTTCTTAAATAGCATTTAAATATTAACAACTTACACGTAACATGTCCATCTAGTTGCTGCCAATGTTGTGTGCAGAAATAATTTATGAATTCATTGTAACATAGGAACAACCGACAACGAGGTATTGCCGAGCCATTACGGTGTACTGCGCAATGAACGTCCCAATTATTATCGCAGGATGTAGGAAAAATGTTAGTACACATATTTGTAACGTGTTGATATGAAGAAACGAATGGCATCCATACAAAAACTGCAAGAATATCAACGATATTTAATTAGTTTGATGCGATATAATTTTAAAAAATTCCCTCCTTGTTCTATAAATTTGCAAAAAAAATTTAAAAATTTCGTCTTACGCAAACAAATTATTATAGATGATAACAACTTTTGACACATTATGGTTAAGACAACAATTATGAACCGTGTTAGAAGACTTCCCGTTTCGAAATGAATTTTTAATGTACTTTTGAGCGTTTTTATAGCAATTAGTTTATTCTGAATTGTTGATTATATTTTAACAGCTGCTAATTTTTTTCCGAAACTGTTGCTTAGACATAAAAAAAAAATTTGGCTTAAGGTGACCTCTACTTACTAAATCGTATGAAATGAAGGTTTTTAAATTTAATATTGTGAAAAAAGTATTATAATTATTTAAAAAAGCTTTTCGGCACATTTTTAAGTATGTATCAAATATTAAAAAAACAACCTTTTTGGTTCCTCCTGGCGCCACCAGAGGACGTCTTCTAAAAGTTAAATCTTAGGTCATCCATGATGTTACGGAAAAACTGAAAATGATAAAGCAAAATTTCAAAATGAGATTACTTAATAAGAGGCCTAGGCACTGACCGAACCTAAAAATTTAGAACTATTTTGATTATTTTAATGTTTTTTTTTTTGTTTAATATAGGATTCTTTTTATCCACTAAAAAGGGACTTTTCAAATAAAACGGCTTATTCGCAAAAACTTGAGAAGAAAAATCAATCTTTATTGGAGTGAAGCTTACATAGCATAGCTTGATCCAAACGTGTTATCGGAATTTTATCTCAACAATGTGTTCACCGATTTTAAAATTTTTTTCACTGAACAGTTCTTTGCTTCTAGGACTAGGACATAGTTAAGTAAAAATTTTATTTACTCAAAAAATTTTACTAAAATCAAATTCATATGCATAACCCCAAATAATATTTACAACAACTTCAAGCATTTTATGTGTGTTGTAATCCACCGAATTTAGTCTCGTCAAAAATATTAACATTTGAATTAACATTTTTTGTTGTTTTTTTGTTTTGTTTTGCTGTTGCATTTTTGTTGTATTTGCAGAATTTTAACATGATCAGATATTCTCAACGGATTGACCGATCTAGTTGACCGAAAAACTAGTATATGACTGAATCCAAATTTTATTAGGTCAAAAAATTCTACCAAAATCAAATTCATAAATTTGAATGCAAATAACATTTACAACAGCTTCAATAATTGCATGTTTGTTTTAATTTGCCGAATTTATTTATTATTGAAGACACTAATAATGTTAACTTGTGCGGTAACCCAAGCGCTGCGAGCAAACGCATTGTTGTTTGCTTATTTTTTGCTGTTGGTAATTTGAATGTCGTTGATTGACTTTCTGTTGTACTTGTTGTTGCACTCTTCAAATAAATTTTTTTGGAGCGAGCGAGCGATGCTACCATGGGCGAACTTCTTTTCAGAATATTATTGAAATCAGATCTCAGCAATGGGTTGAGATCTTAAAATTGATCTTAAAATTGTTTTCACTAAACAGTTTTTCACTTTTAAAATTAAAGTAGAACGAAGTCCAAATTTTATTAGCTTAAAAAATTTTACTAGAATCAAATTCGTACGCATAACCGCAAATAATATTGACAACAACTACAAAATTGTATCTGTGTTATAATTTGCCGAATTTAGTGTCCTCAGTGGCCTTTAGGGCCAGCAAATGCATTTTTGTTTTTTCATTTGTTATTCTTTGGTAATATCTTACTGTGCTTCGTACGTTAAGGCGTTTTACGAAAAAAAGTTGGTCGGGTTGGTTCCTCAAAATAATCCTTTCATATGTTATGGTAATTCCTCAAATATTTCGACTCTAGTGATAACTATTCGTGAGCCGGAATGGTTTGAAATATGGTCTTAAAATTGAGATTTTTCTAAAAATATTCGCTGGTGTGGTAGTAAGAAGAAATAACGAGAATGAAATATACATCAAAAAATTACATATAAAATTATTTGTTTTATATTTGGATGACCTGAAGCCAGTTAAAAATAAATCTTATAAATATTTAATGTTTTCAAGTTGTAAACAGTGCGGTCGTGTGTGTTAAATTTGTGATAATTTAAGTGGAAAACTTATAAAAACTTTATAATAAAAACTATAAAATGTGAAAGAAGTGTTAAATTTGCAAAAAAAAAAACTTTAACAATTTGAACCTAAAATCAACTGCAAAACGTGATTAACGATACTGTGATCGGTCCGAATAACAAGGGACATAATGGAAATTTTTAATTTTTTTCAATTTGTCCGGATTACAGAAGGATCCGGATTAGGCCATATCCGGATCAGCGAGACTCTAATGTATATACAGTTAGGGAATAAAGTCTCCATACACCCCCTAAAAACGAAAAAGCTTCTGAACGAAAATAATTACAAAAAATGTTGTCATGCTTAAATGGTTTAATTGCATTCTTATTAGGGTTAAAAAAAAAATTTTGCCATTTCTCTTAAAATATAACGAAAGAGAAAAAAAAAACCAGAAATGAAGAGGGAAAGAAGTGTTCATACAGTGCAAAGATTTTTAATTTTACTCATAAATTCGTATTGTAACTGCTTAAATACCGTTAGTTTTTGCATTGCAAGCAGGGCACGTGTTCATTAAACTATTAGTTGTCATTTATTGTTGCAGTAGTGGTCAAGTGTTCAAAATGAGTGCGCGCAAAGAAATAAGCCTGGAAATCAAAAATTTAATAATTCAAGAGCATATAAAATGCAAATCCTATCGCGAAATTAGTAAATTATTAAATGTACCCTTTGCCACGGTCCAATATATTATAACAAAATATAAAAATACTGGTTCCGTCGAAAATAAGCCGAGGTCAGGCCGCCCAAAGAAACTCTCCAGGCGTGATATTAGCCTGATCTTAAAAGAAGTAAAATCAAACCCAAGAATTACTGCCCCAAAAATAGCTGAAAAGATCGCTAATACTTCGTCCAAGACAGTTCATCCAAAAACTGTACGAAATGCGTTACGAGCGAACGGTTATGCAAGCAGAGTTCCACGAAGAAAACCATTAATTTCCGAGAAGAATAGGAGACTTCGCCTTGAGTTTGCAAAAACGCATTTAAATAAGGGAATTGATTTCTGGAAAAAGGTTTTATTTACGGATGAAAGCAAGTTCAATTTATATGGTGATGGCCGCGGAAAGATTTGGCGAAAAAAAAATACAGCACTAGAGCCGATAAATATTGTTCCAACAGTCAAACATGGTGGTGGGAACGTTATGGCTTGGGGTGCCATATCAGCGTCTGGGGTTGGTCGATTGGTGTTTATAGACGGTATTATGGATCGATACTATTATAAACAGCTATTGGAAGGTAATTTAAAACCATCGGTTGATATGTTGGGTCTTGACCAGCATTGGATTTTCCAACAGGACAACGATCCCAAACATACAGCGCATATTGTCAGAGATTGGTTGCTTTATTTTGCACCAAGGCAGTTGAACTCCCCTCCGCAATCACCAGACTTAAACCCCATAGAGCATGTTTGGGATATCTTGAAAAGAAATATAGCTCATGCCAGCATTACTAGCAAGGAAACTTTAAAACAAGCTTTACAAAGAGCCTGGTCGGAAATTACTCCTTGCACAACAGAAAATCTGGTCGCATCAATGCCAAGACGTCTACAGGCTGTCATTGATGCTAATGGTGGACCGACAAAATATTAACTTTATTTGAAACTTTTGAAAAATTATTAATTTTATCTTTGAAATAAAAAGTTTTTGCACTGTATGAACACTTTTTTCCCTGTTCATTTTAAGTTTTTTTTGTCTATTACGTTATGTTTTAAAAGAAATTGAAATTTTTGTTTTCGTACACTTATAATAATACAATAAAATCATATTAGCATAACAACATTTTTTGTAATTATTTTCGCTCAGCAGTTTTTTAGTTTTAAGGGGGAGTATGAAGACTTTATTCCCTAACTGTATATACTAGTGTCCGACCGAATGTGAATTTTCTGCCGAAGCCGAATGTTCGGCAAAGTGGAAATAAGCGGCCGAATACCGAAGCCGAATACTAGCAAAATATTTTTCAAGCAAATCCAAATGATATAATTTAGTCCTTTCTTGTGTTGTTTATTTTTTTCTTTGATGTTGATATTGAATTAACACCTTATTAAACTTCTCATCTATTAATCAGCAGCTCGAAACTGATAATACGCAAGATCACGCCTTAATGGGGAGTAAGAAGGCACTGCACTTTTAAAAAAATCTATGTTTTTTTATAGTAAAACATTTGAAGAATATAATCTCAAACTTTAAAGTCAATCAGAGCAAAACTCTCGAAGATATTGACTAATTTGTCCCCTCTCCTCTAACATTGTAACTGCGACAGTGAAATTTTAAACGCATTTTTTTCAAAACAACTTTTAAAAAGTTCGTGTTCACTGCAATTTAAAAACTGCATTGCTTATTCATTTCGAACTTGGTACACACTCTTTACATATTAAATACCTCCCTCTAATGATAAGTTTTAGAATTCTTTTTATTCAAATTAAGTTGGTTTTCCACTAACAAAATGGCGAAATTTTTCGTGAAAAATAGCACTGTGCACTTCAAATCACCGCAAAAAATGTTAAAATTAAAGAAATAATAATCAGATAATGTTGGGCGGAGCATTTGATAATATTTCGATTTCCGATAATTTCCAGCTGAGATACAATGCACATCGCAAAGTGTCTTTTTTCAATGACATTCTTGGAAAAGCTTTGTCACCGAGATGTTTTCTATATTTTCTGCATAAAATAATTACATAATGTTACTAAATCAATACCTTTTAATTAACAAAAAGTTTCAATGAATTTACTCTATCAGTATTTCAGTATTTTACTTTATCAGTATTTACGAACCGTTATAATTTCTAACAATGTATGAAGTTATAACAAAAGTTTTGCTATTAAAAAAAGGTTATCAGCTTGCCTTTCAAATGATACAATTACTGCTATAATTAAAATATTTTAGAATTTTTAGCAGTATCACATTTCTTATTTGAATATTTAAGATCGAATAACTTCTAACAAAAACCACAAAAGAAACTATATTTGCAATTTTTAGTAAAATGTTATATCATCTAAAGACTATTTGTTCCTAAAATTGTTTTTGTTGCAAGCAAATTTTGAGCGATTGGGAGCTTAGACCCCATAGTGTTCCCTTAAATCGGCGCCTGCATCTGATAACACCTTATCTTGTATTTAAACAATAACATTTGAAGCATTTGCGTAAAACACTTATTATTGCGTAAAAAAAAAAGTGATGGTTCACAAAAACAGTTGTCATTTGTATGCGATTGTTTGTATTTGCAGCACGTGTTTTCAATTCTTGACGTAAATAATAAAGCAGCTCGTTTTGCGCAATGTGGTTATTTATTTAAGGCCCGGTTTCGAAATTCGAATTTTTTTATTTTATTGTTTTGAAAACATCTTAAGAATGTGTAAACAAAATTTTAGAATAAATTTCGAAGCCGTTTAAGAGATATTGAAGTTTTTAAGAGTGGTAAACGCTCATAAATTAAGTCAAAGAGAAACTTTAAACGACTTTTTCCCGAAATAACATTTTCTGAAAAGGCTTGCACTCTTATTCGAAAAGTATTCGTCCGATTAACTCAAATATTAATTTATAATTTTTAAAAAATTAATATGCTGTGAGTGAACCGACAAAATTAAGTAAAGCAAATGTTTATAAGGTTCGATTTCGTGTACGAAAAATGGGTTTTTTTTTTAATTTATGCGGCATTTTATTATTTTTTTTTTAAGCTTTTTACTCCTCGTTCTGTGATTTGCTTGGAGTGAAATCTGAAAAATTTTTGACAGATTTTTTCTTAGAATTTTATAAGGTTCTTTGTTTCTGCGTTTTTACAACAAGACAATTATATATCAAATATAAAAAAACATTTCTCCGCCTGCGGTTGGGATTCGAACCCGTCAACCTCCGATTGGAGTTTTATACTCTATCCGTTCCCTATAGGAACAAACTAACTTGTTTTTAAAAACAACTAATTAAAAAACTAGTTTAAAATAAACCAGTATTTGAACTACTTTGAATTATATTAAGGCGGCAACTACTCAGATTTTGACATGTTTTAATTGCAAATTTTTATTAGATTACAAGTTTATATATATTTAACCATGTAATTTAATCAAATATTATCTTTAGGCCATCAGTAATAGTTTGCAATTGGTTATTTTAAAGCAATTAGAAAAATAGTTTAAATGTAACTAATTTAACAAGTAGTTGAAAATATATGCAGACGAAAGTCAATTGACTTATTTAGCGGACATCGCCATAGAAAATAAGTTAGTTCGTTCTATGGAAAAAAGTCAGAATTTCAACTAGTTGTGGTTGACAAAAAACTACTTTATCAATTACTTTTAAATTAGTTGATTTTCCTACAGGGTTGAGCCAAAAACCTTCTTTACGCAGAAGCATTGATTCAGTATTAAGTGCAATTGAAGCTATGTTGCAGCACATCCAATAATATATTAATGTATTTGTGTGGTTTCTGTAGTTGCTAAACCACTTGCTACAAGAGTTGATTAAATGATTTTTATGGTTTGGGTAACTGCTAAACCACTTGCATAGAGTGTAAATTATCATCTAGAGATTGCATCAACTCTGCTAAATCTCTGGCATGTGTTAACAGAGGTTAACAGAGTTTTTTTCCATCACGTTTTTAAAAAAAATAACTCTGTTAACACATGCCAGAGAATTAGCAGAGTTGATGCAATCTCTAGATCATAATTTACGCTCTATGCCACTTGCCACAAGAATCATGAGTGTTGCCTCTTTTCCACAACTGTGGTAAATTTAGCACTTTTTTGGTTTCCAACACTATTTTCATTTTTTTATTATCTATCACTTTTTAATATATTTATATAAAAATTTCTGCATTATAATTAAAATTTTAGAAATTTTATTACATATAATATTTTATTTATTATTATATTTAATTTTTTATATATTTTTATAAGAACATTATAAAATTAATTCAGCGTGAAAAAACTTGCATTATGGTATACTTCTTATGATTTGTTTTGCTGTAGGGTTTCAGTCGAATTTTTCCTTAAGAAGAAAAATATATTGTTACGTTTTTTAAAATTCACCACTCATTTTAGACTCAACCTACCACTATCTAAAATTTGCAAGTGACAACACTGGTCATCATCCTCAATTTGGTAATGCCTTTATCGTTAACAACTGTTAACATAGCTGCAGTTATATATTTAATATTGAATCAACATCAAAATTTAACAGAGTTGCGTGGCTAGGTGGAAAGAGTGTAGGTATATTAATCAGTTGGTCGTGGGGTCGATCCTCACGTGGGGCGAAGTAATATTTTTTTTTTATGATGTGAATGCGCTTGTGCTGTTGTTGGTACAGGCTTTTGTTTTAACAATGACTGTAACATGTAATAAAATAAATAAAATAATAATGAAAAGTAATAAAATTAACTGGTGTGAATAATAACGTGTGTTTTTAATTTTTTTAATGTTGCTTTAAATTTTTGAATTTAAGTTATTTAAAAAAAAACCATTAAATTATCAAATCTACACACAGAAAAATTCCTACGGTGTTTTGCCTAGAACGACTTGGGTAACTATTTTTGTATGAAGCCTAAGAAATATGTGAAAATTTCATAAGTTTTCTGTCAACTTGGTCATGCCAACATTGTATTAAATGCCAAAGATACTTGGCAAAAGCAACTTGGGGTTCTTACAGTCTTTTCTCTCATTGCTACTCGTTCTGTCATAGGCGGTCATTATTTGCTTTCCTTTTCTCATCATTTGTACTAACGTGCATGTATTTCGCAGCAATTTATTCGTTACACTGACGAAACAAGTAGAACATAAAGCTGCTTAGTGTACCACAGCGGAACCACGCACGACTAATGATGAGATGATATTAAGTAAAAATCAAGTTGATTAGAAAATGAAAAATAAAAAACTAAAAAAGGTGTTCAGGTGGTGTGAAAACAAAGCTGAAAAAATGAAAAAAAAATACAAATCCTAAGAGAACAACGCAAGCGCTTGTTACAAAAGGCTTAGGAAATCTTCAATAGTTTAAGTGTCACTTACCTAGGGTTATGAATACCCAAGTTCTTTTTTTAATAATATTGCCTTAAATCTACAGCAACCCATTTCAGCAGAAGGCCTTCAACAGAACACACAAGTTCTAGCATAAATGGCCTAATGGCGAAATAATGCGATTGCCTAAATTCCCTTCGTTGTATTAAAAAATACTTAGATAATACTCGAAAATTTTATAATTTTAAATGTTTCCTCTGTGTGTATAAAACTGTGAAAAAGCTTCGCTTCTCTCGTGTGTCCAACGATGCACCTGTATTTTTTTTAATTTAAAAGTGGTTGTCGGTTCACTCACAGGCAAAACTGTTCTCAAAACAACTTTTTTTGGTTTTTTTTTTGTTTTTCGCTCCCTGGAGAGGAGATATCATGCAAGCCACAAGAGACCTTTCGTTCGCGGCCCCAACTTTGACACGCTGTATAACAAGAACTATTGATGAAGAAGAAAATAAAATAATATCGTTAATATAAGAATTAACTAAAAATTAAAAGAAGCTATTTTGATATATAATAAAATAAAATAAATACATTCTAAACGGTTGAACGGATTTTGCTCAAACTTAAAGCGTGTATTACTTGGGTTCTAGATTGGGTTGTTGCATACTTAGTTTTAACCACGCTCCCTTTCACCGCTTACTAATCAATAAAAATGCAATATTTCAGGCTGTTTCGATTTTATGAGACTAAAATTGGGTAATTTAGTTTGTATCGTTACTTTCGGCAATTGTACCAAAAATGGTTTTCCACGTCCTCTTTTACCCCCCACAAATCAATGAAAATGCTATATTTCAAGCGGTTTTGTTCGTATAAGACTGAAATTTGGTAATTAAGTTTGTATGCTTACCGTCGGCAACTGTACTAAAAACGAGCGTGGTGGCACTATAAATACGCCCACTTTTATGAAATCCTTAAGACTCCAAGACTTCTGGACCGATTGCGCTAAAATTTTGGCAGTAGATTGTTTTCGAGAACGAGATGGTGTACGGGAAAAAAATGTTGCTACACCCCCTTTTACCGCCCACTAATAAACAAGTATGTTTGCTGGAACGTCCGTGTAGAAGCCGGGGACCACTGGGTCCTGCTGGTTATGTATAAATTTGAAGCAAGAAAAGCAGGGAAAGAAAATAAACGGAACGTTATTGTAGTGTTAACATATGTATAAATCATGACTCATCATTGCATTGCGTATATCGCACACTAAATACAAAACAGTTACAACTTAAAATTTTGTTTTAGTTTAGTTTCTTATAAAATAAAGTTTCATTATAATGTACTTTCTTTGATTCAAATATCTTCAGTCCTTTTTTTCTTTTTTAATCATAATCTGAGTCGATACGTGATATTTTCAACGTGACATTGTTTTTCATTAGGATTCAATTGAGTAATTACGTAATTGTAAATTAGTAATTAAAAAAGAAATTTTATATATTTTACGCTCCTTACCTCAACCATTTGTCATTATATGGTATTTAGCCAATATCTTCCATTTTGACATTTACTAAACATTTACTAAAAAGAAAAACAACATTTGTGAAACAGATGATTTGATCATCATGGTAAATGAATTGATGCATAAATTGTTTGAATGAATGAAAATAAAATGTTTCTCTAAGATAATATCATAAAATAATAAGTTTTTAATATCTTTTAATTTTTGGGTCACAGTGGACTTTTCTGTGGAAATGCTCATATAGGATATCATAAGTCGGATATTATTTTTGTACAGAATAAATAAAAAAACGGATGAAAATTCATTGAAAATTGACGACACTAAATACTTAATGGGTTAAAGCTACATAAGACTACGATGAAACCTTTTTTACTGGTTCACCTTTTCATCTATATGCATGATTAAATGATGTAAGGAATGTATTGTGCATGAAGCTGTCCATTTCAAATTCCATTCTTAAAGTTATGGAATTATTTTGGGATACTATTATAAGTAAAAACGGTTCGAAAATTTAGACATTATTTTGGATGCCAAGTAGATGCCAAATGTTTGTAAGGAATTTCCCGGTAGATTTCAATCAATAATACAAAATAGTGGTTATACTGCATTAAACTAATATGATTAACATTATACGAAAACGTCAGTTTTTTTAAACATTTTCTTCAGTTTTAATAGATTTTTACAAGTGTGCTATTTTTGTAGCCTATCAAAAACGTACCTGCGTAGGTTTATATAGCTTAAATATAGCTCAAACTATAAGCTCAAGTTTATTATTTTTCTAAAGCTATAATTTCAAAAAATTCAACAGAACTTATTTTATTGAGATCGATTTAAAATCATTTTATTAAAAATTTAAATTTTGTACATCGATGTGAGTTTTTCAAAAGGACCCTTAATGAATCGAAAGAGCTTCGGGGCATATGAAATGGAAAAGGGCTCAAAAAACCCCTAAAAGACCCCAAATATCATCCCTGCTTCAAATGAGCTGTGTATCAATATTTGCTGTTGTTGCTTTCTCTTTATTTCTCTCTCTTCGAACACACCGATTGCCTGATCAGAAGGAATTTGCCACCGCGTCAGTGTGGAAAACTGTTAAACTGCTGCTTCCCTGTAGGAAAATCAACTAATTTAAAAGTAGTTGATAAAGTAGTTTTTTGTCAACCACAACTAGTTGAAATTCTGACTTTTTTTCCATAGAACGAACTAACATATTTTGTATGGTGATGTCCGCCAAATAAGTCAACTGACTTTCGTCTGCATATATTTTCAACTACTTGTTAAATTAGTTATATTTAAATTATTTTTTAATGACTTTAAAATAACCAATTGAAAACTATTACTGATGGCCTAAAGTTAATATTATTTGATGAAATAACATGGTTAAATATATATAAACTTGTAATCTAATAAAAATTTGCAATTAAAACATGTCAAAATCAGAGTAGTTGCCGTCTTAATATAATTCAAAGTAGTTCATAAACTGGTTTATTTTAAATTAGTTTTGTAATTAGTTGTTTTTAAAAACAAGTTAGTTTGTTCCTATAGGGTTGCTTCATATAACACATACAAAGACATTTATAATTGTTTATTTTGTTCATGGTTTAATTATAAGGTTGTCGCAAGGAAGAGAGCGAGAACCCATATTTGTCAAATTGAAGTTGACAGCTCATAGAAAATCTGCAAATGCTCTCTCTTTTTACCTGTTTTTCTCTCGTAATCATTCGCAAAATTTACTGATTTTGACAATAATGTAAACTGCGAAAAGAGTACGATCAGCCCTGCGACAACCTTATAATTAAACCATGATTTTGTTCAATACTTAGTGGTTTATTTCGAGATGACGCTGCGACAGAGAGCGAAACTGACGGCATTTCTTCTAGGCAGGCTATAGATTGGTGAGCTCAGCAAAAAAAAAAAAAAAAACAAAAGAAAAATTGGTTTTGGTATGGTTGAAATTGAATAAATGCGTTCAAAAAAATATTATATAAAAAATTTTAGCATATATTTCTTTCACTTTTTTACTTCATAATGGAGTTCGGACTAACTCACGTGTACTGAACTACACGTGTTCACAAAATTTCAAAATACGTGAAGTTCGTTTTTGAAAACAATAATTCGAGCTTGACGGGAATGTTAAACACGAACTTCATGTGAAATTCCAAAAGTACGTGTTCACCTTTTAACGTATTTCAAATATTCACGTTTTCCTGACTTCACGAGTCTTTGTAAATTTCCAGACTTTTAATATTATTGGATAGCAGCTTACATTACAAAACAATGTATTAGATATAATAACGTGCTGTCTGTGTTCACATCAAAATGGGAGCACCCCTTGTGTTTTTTTATAAAAGTTGATAAGCTTATTAAAGTTGATTTTCAAATTATTTCATCCTTTTCATGGTTTTTTTTTTCATAATAAATATTTTTTTGTTTTTGAAGTGTCATTAACTTTCTGCAACTGTCTTATTAAATTTTCATAAAAATTTTGCTTTTGTCCCGATTCGCTAGAAAGGAATTTCGCAATACAACCAAAAAACTTTAGTATTTTCAATAAAGACTTCATTTTTAGTTTTCGCATAAGAAAAAAATCATATTTGCGTCTTATTCTTGACTTATTTTGCGTTGTACGATTCATCCTCATGGCGCTTACGGTTTAGTTTTACCATTTTTTTTTGGAATTTTCGATTTCAAGGTGATTACTTTTGAAGCGGTATAGCGCCAAAACTAGCTCAATTTTATCTTATGTCCTTTTCTTTTGTCAAAGACCTAATCTCTTCGGCTTAGCCTCAGTCCACTTACCATAATTTTTGTAAAGGTTATATATGTCAAGCAAAATACGTGACTCAGGTTGCACCATCTCATACAGTGGTAGACATTCGTTTATACGCACACATATTTTTGCCAAAACTAGCTAAACAAAAGAATTTTGGCTGGTTTTAAAAACGTATGATCATGTGTTTATTCATTTTTAACTTAAATATACACACGAGTCAACTTAAAATTATTCCATTTACTTTATTTTCTACAAAAAGCAAGTTTCAGGGTGGACATTCGTTTATACGCATACAATATAAAATAAACATATAACTGAAAAAGAGATGTTGCCGTTTTAGTATTTTGTGTGGCCTCCTTTATTTTGAATGACAGAAAAAAACCGATTTGGCATAGAGTTAACTAGCCTTTGTAGGGTTTCTGAACCGATTTCACCCCAAAATTGGCGAGTCGCATTTTTCAGTTCGTTTACGCTGTTGTACTGTTTCCCCTTTGAGTACACTTTACCAGCAAGTACGCCCCAAAGGTTTTCGGGATGGGGTAACAATCTGGACTGCACGCAGGCCATTGCAGCAAGTTGATGATTTTTGAGAAAACCACTCTTTCGATTGTCTTGAAACATGTATTAACGCATTGTCTTGTTGGAAGATGAACTCTCTCTCAGGATCGTTGTCATAATAAGACACCAAAATATCTTCTAATAATTCCATGTATGTTTCGGAGTTCATTTTCGGTGTGATAAAGCAATTTAGTGTCGCTCCAAAGTGCGAAAAGGATCCCCAAACCATTACCATTCCTCCACCGAAATTTCGTTTTGAACGTACTAGGTTGTGTCTGCTCAAATCATGCCAATAGCAACTGTATCAGTCCGGTCCATCCAATTTAACTTTTTCATCCGAAAAAATAACGTTTCGCCTTTCTTCACTCCAGGACATGTATCAGCGGTCAAATTCCAATCGCTTGGTTTTATGAGAATTAGTCAAGCGTAGTTTTCCCTTTAGTTTTGTCCATTTTATCGTAGGTATGGCGCTTAAAACTCGGGCGACTTGTCAGAGAGTGACGGGTTGATCCAATTTGTCCTTAATTTGTTGAGAAGAAAATCGATTCTAGGTTGCTTCGGGACGAATTTGTCCTTTTTGGCACAACGTAAGCTTCGTGTTTCCTCTACTTGGAGTTTTAACGCCGTAACTTGGGGCATTTTTAAAAAAATTTCTTAATACTCCCTCACGCCTGAGTTTCTGTTCACAATTTGCCAGTTGGAATAATGAACTCTCTCTCTTTCTTTTTAATTTTTAATTTTTACGCAAGTTATGGTCAATGAACTCTAAAATATGGTGCACCTCAAGAAAGCCTAAGTTTCACACAAAAATACAAAATTACAAAAAAAATATCGCTAGAACAAAATAAAAAAAAAAATTTTGTATGGAAAAACGATAATTTTTCGTTCAGGGTAAAATTGCATTTTTAAAACTCCGCCAAAAATTATCAGATGCATATTTAAAAAAAAAAAATGTTAAATAAGACTGAATTATAGGTAATTGTTTCCAATCAAAATATATTCCAATTCTTTTTTCGTTTAGACACGACATTTTTTAAAATGGTTAAAGTCCTATATAGCTCTAAAATGACCTTCAAACGACTTGCGGAACCCCTAGAGGTAAAATTTTTTGGGTCTTAAACTATTTTTGTGCTAATTAGGGTTCGAACTTTCAGAAAGTGAACGCGCACCGGAATATTTTAACACTTTTGTAATGTGAACCGGTCTAATATTTAGTCAACACATTCCTCATACTGTAAACAAAACAGAGCATATATGATAAAATTAAAAATTCTTAACCCTTCGATGCGTGAACATTTTTTCACCCTTCAATGCGTGAACAGGTCCCTAGGGACCTTTTTTATTTTTAAGTATTTTACTAGGAAAAAAAATTGCAAAAATTTTTTTATTTTTTTTTTATGTTAATTATTGTCTAAAGAACAAAACTGTATATTTAGAATTTTTTTTTTTTTTTTTTTACATGGGTCATATGAAAGTGAATAAAATTAACATATAAAACATCTTATTTTCTATTGTTGTTGTTGCTGCTGTTGGTCCATCGTGGCCTGTTCGCAAGTATGACAGCGGTGGAGGACTGTAGAATGCTCTCCGCAAACAGCATTGTCGCAATTGAAGCAGTAGGCCCTCGTTTTCCGCTGCCGTCCGTACTCAGAACGGCATAGGCGGCATGACGGCCTGTTCGTCCTTGGCGCAAATGCTGGTGAATTGACTTCTACCGGTCTTGGTCTTATCTGAAAAGATAAAAAAAAATAAAAAAAAACAAAATTAGTAGTCTGGTTGTGAAATTGAAGCAGTTTTTTCTTACCCTGACATCAAATGTCTCCATCGCATTGCGTATCCTTGAATGCTTCGTGATTTGGTTGTTTAGGGCCCGATTCTCAATGTTTGGCATTGCCAACTGCCTGGTGAGGAGCTGGAGAAACGCCCGTCGTCGATCACTTCGTTAGTTAGGCTGCATTTCGTTGTATATGGTGAATGCAGCAAGTGCAGCAACGTCTACCATATTGTAAAACATTGCTAATGGCCAGCGTTGTGTAGAGCGTTTGCACGAGTAAGTGCCCAGCATTTGGTCCATCACATCTACGCCAGATTTATTAGCATTGTAGTCCAGAATGCTGTAGGGTTTCCGCTTTGCACTGGCCTCGTCGACAGCGCAAGTATAATGTTGAGTAGACATAAGAAGAACAGCTTTGTTTCGTTTTGGCACATATGAAGATAGTGCTATATCGCCATCGTTGAAGCCGAACAATGTGGTGAGGACAGGACGCTGGCGATTTTTCTGGAACTCCTGCGGTACGAACCTCTTATTTGCGCGAACTGTTCCAACGTAGCCCGTTTCCTCCTCATCAAAACACGTGCCAAGTCCAACGTTGTGAAGAAGTTGTCTGCATAAACTGTGCGGCCAGTATCCATATATCTCTCCATAAGCGTAAGTACAACATTTTGGTCCTGATTTACTTCACGATCCTGGTTTGGCAATTTACCAGAATAGATCATACCTTTGACGGGATAGTATGATTTGGAGTCACACAACCACCATACCTTTATTCCATACTTGGCAGGCTTAGAAGGAATGTACTGTGTGAAGTGGGTACGGCCTCTGTAGGGAATAACTACTCATCAACTGTCAATGACTCATGCGGAGTGTAAGTTGCTGCTAAGTTTGACTGCAACATTTCACAAATATCATCAATTGCCGCAGTTTTGCTGGTGATTAGTCGCTGCTGTCGTGTATTTGCATTGTCGAATCTGATGAATTGTTTGATGCACATAAAGCGATCGTATGACAAAGCAGCTTTGTATATTGGGTTATGTGTTGGGCCCCATAACTCTCTAGCAGGTTCGGTATTTGATTTGGTGAGTCCAGCATGTAGAATAATAGCCAAAAATGCATCAAACTCCTTTAGTGTGATGGTATTCCATTCCTTCAACTTCGTTGGATTTGCCAAATTCCATGCAGCTGTAACTTCCCTGGCTTTCCTATTAGTTTCGCGTAATATTATGTACACTATGTCTTCACTGATGATGGAGCGGAATATAGTGAAGGGATCATGTACCGCTCCGTTGGGCCCTGGTCTCCTTCTTGTGAAGTCAACCACATTATGAGCTCGAATGCGAGAATTAGGGGGTGCTGTTTTACACCATTGTGTGCCATCTTTACCATAGTAGTAATTGTCATTTGTTTGCTGTGCATTGTTTTCTTCGTCGTCAACATCGCTGTCATACTTTCTTCATTGACTTCGATATGTTGTTGAGTTTCTGCGTCCGAATCATCACCATGAAAACCTGGTTCATATATGGAGTCGTCATCATTCTCAGCTGTATTGCCAAAAGCATCATAGGCTTCGTCACCGCTCAGCTCTTCTTGCATAAAATTAGCAAATCTGTCATCAACTGCACGTCTTTCATGTACACTCATTTCCTAGTATCTTGTACTACGGCGTACAACCATTTCAGCAACTTCAATATTTTGGTCTGCCATTTCAATTTTCTTACTTTTATTTTCACTTTTCAACTTAGAATGATTTGGCTGACGAAATTAGAACCTCTTATATACTCTTTCATACGTCTACCTGGCCTTTAGGTTACCTGCACTATGCACATCTGCTCTTTGTACATAAAACAGATTAGTGAAGTATAGGTAGAAATTTTAAGAACTGGTTTATTATGTTTCCAACGAAAAGCAATTACCAAAATAAACTACCACTTTATTATGTTTTCAAGGAAGGACGTAATATAAATAGTGCAAAAATAAACTACCAGATTATTATGCTTTCAAGGACACAATAACAATTATCAAAAAATTACCAAAAATTCACAGAACACATCTGTGATATGTTGAAACAATAAAAAAATTATAATAAAGCGAAGAACAAATGCATTTATAAGTGTTTTATTGCATTTTCAGTACAAGGTCCCTAGGGACCGGTTCACGCATCTGCGCATGTATTTGATTTAAATGGGTGTAGCACCTAAACCATTGGTCGGACTGCCTTGATTTTTTTTTAAACGATTCTCCACAAAATTCTCTTGGAATACATGGTAACTTTGGGGGGGTGTTGTCCTGGCCGAAATAGGAGTAAATTGCGTTTGAAAACGCAATAGGTCTCTAGGGACCTGTTTACGCATCGAAGGGTTAAAGCAATCATGTCCTACTCAGTTTATTAAAAAAAATGATTGTGTATAAACGAATGTCTACCACTGTATAAGCAGTAGGGACAGGACTTCATATCGCTATCTTAATACAGAAAGGCCTAACTCAATTTTTTTTTTTTAACATTATCGGAGAAGAAAAAAACTTGAAAAACAACTATGTTCTGTAATCTCCGCAAATTGTAACATCATTACACCACTTGTTGTTTTAAATAAAAAACATTCTTTAAAAAAAAAAAATCGAAACTGCAGAACTTTCTTTTTTATAAAGTTTTTTCCTTCTCCTATTGACTAAGGACCTTTTGAGATAGGGCTTTTCTATATTTACAAACCTAAACATGTGAATAGATTTTTTATGACATTCAGTCATTTAGATTTTAGAAATCTTGGTAAAATCACTTTTTATTATATAATTTTTGGATTATACTGCAGTCATTTAAGATTGGGTTATCATATTGGGTACGCATATTACAAATATAATATATTTATGGATTTTCGTTCTTAAGGAATACAAATCGGAGAAGAAGTGATATAGAGAAAACCTATATAAAACTTTTCTATTTTATCACGTCACAAACAGAAACTTTGTGAATCGAGAAACAAAATTGAATTGACGTTGCATTTGTTCACACAAAGATGAATGATTGCAAATAATTTGTAAATAAAAATTTTAAAAATCTGAAAACTTCAATGTTGTATCTTTTCACTTTTTGTGGCTTATTTTATTAGGCTAACTTGTAGGTTTACATAAATTAAACTCCCATTTGTATTGAAATAACTTATAATTAATTGCTTTATAAATAAATATAAATATAAATGAATAAGACAGATACAAATGAATTTTAAAGCTATTTGATTGGAACTTTAAACAAACAAATGTGATTGAAATATGAGGTTCATAAAAAACAATTTTAAATTAAAACAATTAACAGTTGATGGCAAATAGAAAACAAAAGAAAATACTAGCTGGGGAAAAATTAACCCAACCTAGCTCTTTTGTGTGCTCTGAACTTCCTTGCCAGTGCTGCGGCCTTGCCAGTTAGATCCATATCCGGAATAAGCCGCTTCCTGAGGCTCACCAAAACTCACAGCATTACCAGCAACATTCTGGTAGTTTTTGCTATAGTAGTCAGTGTATGGTTTCGAAAAAGTTGGCTCCTGCCGATAGAATTGACCACCACCACCACCACCACCACCGCCATGACCACCTTCGTAGTGTTCATGATGATGATAATAGTTGGCAGCGCCAACACCTTGGGGCGAATATTCAGGAGCCTTAGCGCTGAAAAGACCTCCAAAAGCACCAGCGCCGAAGCCGGGCACACCAGCACCTGGTGGACGACATAGCTTAAAGTAGGCAAAGAGACCAGGTAAAATGATGGCAGCCAAGCCGAGTATCTTCTTAAGGCCAGCAATGCCGAGAATGAAGGGCAGGAAGAGCAGCAGCTTGAGCTTGAAAATCTTGAGGACCAGCAAAAGCGGAATGATCATTTTCTTCAACTTCTTGCGTGCTATAAGTGGTTGGTGGAGGGGGTAAACGCAGAGAAAGAGAAAGAAGAATTCTTTTAGTTATTCTAACTTTCTACGATGGGCTATGAAAAACTTACAGAATGTTGGCGCATGCTTGTCCTCTATGATGTCCAACTCACTATCAATGTCGTTGCCAATAAAGCGAGCCTGATAACGCCCAGCTTCGGTCAGTTCCTCGGGTAGTTCAACTTCCAAAGCGGTAGATTTAATAAAACTGTAAGAAGAAAAATAAAAAAAGGTTGAATAAAAATGGAAAATTTAAAGAAAAATTGTCGTTATGGGGCATTCCACGTAAAAGAGGAAAATCAGATAAATTATGGTTTTCCATTAACTTTAATTTGGAAAAAGCTATAGCTAAATGTCTATACTTTATTAATATGCGAAAAAAGATATTGTAAATATTGTTTCATACAGATTATGTTTGCAACACTGGTATCGGGCATTCTGTCAACTGTAGAAATCTGGCGCGTGTCTTTTATAGAAAGCTTGGAAAGAACTTATTTCTTTGAACAGATGCAAGTCGCATGTCCCAGATATCACAGAAAAATATATAGATGCTGTTTTCCTAACCAGAAACATGGCTTTACAATTTCAATACCTCCTAGAATTAATAATAGGCATGTGATGCACTATGTAAACATGTTTTAATAGTTAAGGCGATCATATTACGCTTTTGAGACTGTTTTCAAATAAGTCCCAGTAGTCACGGAAATTCCTTACAGCTTCTTTATGTCTTACTTGAGTGTTAAATGGCTGAATGTATTGATTAGTTAAGAGAAATGCCGCGTAGAGAAAGAGGAAATCTGACAAAAATTAAAAAAAACAAGATATGGAAGATAGCTCAAGAAAAACAAAGAGTTGAATTGAAAACAGGGAGGAAAAAAGGGCATGATCAGAGCCGGGTCAAAAAGTAGTCAATACTTTTCAATTCCAATTCCTTGGAATTAAGAATTGGTAATTGGTCATGTCAATTTCTCAAGAATGGAATTGGAAAGAATTCGTCAATTCCATTCCAGGAATTGTAATTGGTAATTGAACATCTCAATTCCTCAGAAATGGAATTGGAAAAAATCGTTAATTCCATTCCACTTAATATACAAGGTGTGTTATTTTATTTCTTACACAAATGCTTAAAGCGCACCGCAAAGTTACATAAGCAAATCGTTTACCGCATCTAAAATAAAAGTAAGTAATTTTTTTTATTTCAATGAAAACAATTCGGTGCCTCCCCTTCTATTCTTCTAACAGCAACAAGAACAGAGCGTAAGTTCAGAAACAATCACCGCGTTTCCATACAAAAATACGTAAGTATTCCCAATAAGCTGTGGGACTTTTGCTTGAGCTATAAGTATTTGGTATGATTCCAACAACTGGTTCGATATTGAAGAGTACTTGTTTGATATTGAAGAGTACTGAGTTCGATGAGCTGAACTCCTTCTGTTCAGCATCATCAAACATTGAACTTTGTGGTACTTTCTATGGCAAGAGTGATTCAAGTAGTAGTGGTGGTTGTTGTTTGATGTATACGCACTACTACTTGGTTTTGCATGAGTAACTACAAGTCGCAGTAACTTGACTCGTTGCAAATCTCTGATATATGCAAGCTGGCGCTATCAATGTACGCAAGGCCAGTACGGCGGCAACAGGTTTAACAGCCACTTGATGCAGGTTAAACATGGCAGATGATGCATCCTGATGTTCACTGTTTGACTTCGTTTTCACTTTTTGTTATTTCGTCGTATACACAGCTGATTTTGACTTACGGTGGTCGACGCTCCTGAGAAAATCTGAGAAAATAGGTTGTTGTCAAGGCTACCTTGTAGAGATTGTATCATGATTGTGAACAAAATGAGAGTGGTTGGGCCAAGTATAATTGCAAAATTCAATTTTGGTACTACAAGGTCATCCCAAAGTGTATTATGTAAAGAAAATATTAAAATGAAAAAGAGGAAGACGAAAAAATTAAAGTCATGACTTTAAGATCGACTTGGGGCAATGAAGCAGTTTTTTGCCACATACGAAACGGATGTGCCTTATGTCCTATTATAAAACTTTTGAGAGGCAAAATTTTTCTAATTTCGAGAAAAAGTCAACATTCCTTGGAATAATTGATTAAGAGTTGATTTTTTTTCGTAACTTCTGGTTTCTTTTTGATGTTTGAGAGAAAAAATTATAAATAACTACATGAATTGGGTTAAAAACAATAATAAAACTGATTTAAATAATTTATTATTATTAAATTTATTTCCACATATTTTACCTTGTCCCGCAAGTTATAAATACCTGTCCCAGTAGTCACAATTTGTAGTATTTTTTTTTACTTTTTTTACAAAAGTAAGCACTCTTATTCAATATTAAAATGGAAGCGTTTAGTATGTGTTGTACAACACAAAAGAAGCTGACTTAAATATTTCAATGATTTGGCTAAAATGCTTCTTTGAGTGCTCAAAGCCAGATGAGTGGGATTTTAGTGTCCCAGTAGTCACATTCATTCAAATAATATTTCCACGAAACATAGAAATTGTTTGGATTTTTTTTTTTTTTAGTGGAATATTATACTTTAGTTTTTTTATCTCTGCTTTAAAAAATATTTCACTGATCTATAAGTTATGATGATATTATTATAACTCATAGTTTTTCGAATTCTGAAGTCAAATGTCCCAATAGTCACAATGGAATGTCCCTTATTTAAATACTCGAGGTAAAACGAAATAGTAGAGGCTTTAATAAATACATCTGTTTGTATGAGAACCAATGGCGAAACTCTACGTCGCACACGTTCTACAAAAAAATTAGAATTCTTCTTTTAGGTATCTAGTTCTTAAACTCCAGTAGTTTAAGGTTCGGAATAAAAAAGAAGACACAAAATGGAAGGTAGAGTTGAATCTAGTTCGAATTTATTTGTAGTTCTTACCCTTTCGAAGGTAGTTTAAACAAGTAGGCTTTATATCCTATATAGCAAAACGGAAGTGTAAACTTAATATTAATTTTGAGAAAGAAAAATGAATTTGTAATGCGCGAAGCGCCATCTCTTCGTGAGATTTTAATTTAGTACAAAGAAGAATAGAAAAAACATAATTTGTGTTCTTTTTTTTTGATAAAAATTTTTAATACTATTTTTTTGTATTGTCTTAATTTAAAACTATTTCAATAAAACCAATTCAAACTGAAATTGGTTTTCTTTTTAATTATAAGTGGTTAAAGTGCGTGACCCTTATGCCTAAGGATTGCGTTGGACCCGATTCAAATCCCATCTAACATAGATGCATTTTTTTCAATAAATCGGCCGTCATCTCTTTGCAAACAATGGCACGAGTATAAAATTCTATGTATAGCTTCTTAGGTCAAGAAGGTACAGTCATTTGTCTACAATCATTTGATAACACGCAAACACAAACTGATTAATAGGAGCTCAATCAAATTACTTTCGAGGGCTGAAATGCTCAGTTAATTTTTTTTTTGTATTCGTTGGTTTTTAATAATTTAAAAAGTGTGAAATTTTTTTAAATTTTGATACAAACAAGTTTTTTTTATACTTTTATACAAAATAACATTATACGTTTATTCTTAAAAAAAATTTGATATAAATTAATATGTATTTATTTTTAAAATGTTGTGACCAAAGCTTTTATTGATAATGAATTCACCATTCATTCCAATTAATTTGTAGCAATGAGATAACATAATAAATAAAATGAGCAAATAAATAGCTTTTAATAAAAATTTTTAATTATTTTCGCTGTGATAAAAAACAATTTTGAATTAATAATTTAACATTAGAAACTTTTTCCTTATGCCATGAAAAAAAAAATTACAGAATAAAAATTTAGTGGCGCAAATAAGTTGCAATCAATATTGGTCATAAAATTATTTAACGAAGCTTAAAAAGTTTCTTTGATAGCTTATTTGTCTGACATTTTCTTTTTTTAGCTTTTCTAGGGAAATTTTTTTTTTTTTTGTATTTCACGCTTCCATCGTCAACTTTGTTAATATTGTTTACTTCAAACATCCGCCTCAAAATTGGAATCAAAGCCAACAACATCACTTTTACCAACACTGGCTTCATTAGGGATTCCTTTTTTTTTTCTATTTCAATGCGGAAAATGTTAAAAGCTTTTTCGAATTAAATTGCGGAGATTTGTGTCAATAAATTGTTTGAGTTTATAAGCTCTCCTTATTAAGACGCCCTCACCCACCGCATCCCTCTCCGCATACTACGCAAATTGATATGCTTAAGTTTATGCTTGACTTTTTAAAAGTTTTATCAACACAGTAGTAAATTTTTTTTGGCGAAACTTTTTAAAAAAGAATTTTAGAATTTAACTGATATCATAAAAAATTTCCTCGCCGCAAGCAATGTCAACAAAATTTTAAACTAAACTACGAAAGGATTATAATTAAGCACTTTAATTAAGAGAACGTGTTTAGCAACATTTTTCTTAGCCAAGTTAATGGCCTTAAATTCTTCAAAGCAAAAACTCGATTGTCTTAAATCGAAAAAAAAATAAAGCAACACATTTTCTCAACAACACCTCACTCACCGCACTCTGACAAAGCTTTACGCTTATTCTTGCTGAAAAATTAAATGGCACGAGCTTGTATATCCTCGTTAAGAACTTTATCCCACTCAAATGTTGTGTAGTCCTGCACTTGTTAGCATCGTTAATCTAGCTGTTGACGTCGGCATTTCTCACTCCATCCTACATGACGAATTGTTTATAATAACTACTGATAAAAAGTTGCGGTAAAACTTTTTCACTTTAACGCATTTTGAGTTTTGTTACATTTTTACTTTAATGTGGCTTTTTTAAGCTCTACCTCCCCCCCTCCACCTCTCTCCCCCCTCTCACCCAGTGCAAGGTAACAAAATCCTGCTGAAGTGACCTCTTGGCATTTTTGGTTGTAAGTCGTAATTTTTTTTTTTTTGTTTCTTACATTGATGGCCCTAGATAAACTTCAGCAACCGCAAACTTACTACCACTTTTGAGGTAAAAATTGTTTGAAGTGTTTTGTTTGTTTTTGTTTTTGTGAAAAGGTTTTGCCTTGAATTTTATAATAGAAAAAAAGGCTACAAACATTTTTTTTTTTTTGCCATGATCCTTTTGCATTGCTTGAAATTGAGTTAAGCAATTTGAAAAATAATTATTCGAGTTTTTTAGGGTTGGCGAAAGATGGTATTGCGTAGGTAGCTGCTAAGAGACGTGATGATGGATCAATTTATGGAAGCGTGTAAGTCAAAATGTTACAAAATAATTTGGTGAGAAAAAAAGGAAACTCCAGAACACTGACTGGCTAATCTGATGGTATGAAGATGTGAAAAAATGTGCTAGGGTGAAAAATATTTTCTTTGGTGTTCACATTGTGTTCAATCATGATCCTTTCAAAAATTGATTTTCACTGGCTAGCATTCTGATACTTTTTACCCTTTTTCCTTATTATCTAAAGAGAAATTTTGAAAACCAAAAGCAAAAAGTAATTGTAATCCGATTTTAATGATAATCGTGTGGATATAATAAAGCCCCCCAAATCATTTTATAATCATTTTGTAAGCATTCTTTATCAGGAATTCAAAACAGACGATACCGTATTTCTTCAATTTTCTAAGAACACATTACACAGTTCAAAACAAAAAAAAAAAAAAAATTAGTGACTTCTATCAAAGGATTCTTCTAGAAAAACTCAAAAATTTTTACGTGAATCGGCATTTTTAAAGTTTACATCTTAATAGTAGTTAATAAGGGTTTTAAATTTACACATAACTTAGCAAAATTTACTTAAATAAATAGTAAGAAAACTTGTTAATATTTCCTAATGACATAGTTTTTGTGTGTTCAGACTTATAGTAAAAACTTTTGAAATATTTTTAAAATTTTGTTTTAACCTTTAGCGAACTTTTTTATAGGTTTGTTTTTTTTGACGTTTTTGATAAATAGTTTAAAGAACTGACTTTAAAAGCATTTATTTCAACAAACTACCCAATATGCAACCTCTTAGCAGATAATTTTAATGAGGTATTCTGTCCACCAACTACTCAGTCTGATGTTTTTCCCCCCACTCCGAATTTGCAACATATACATAGTTGAAAACTTCAATTTGACGAAAGAAGACATATCAAGTGCAATAAAAGGCTTAGATACAACCAAGGGATCTGGACCAGACCTAATTCCCCCAACACTACAGGTGCGATGCTTAGACCAACTACTTGCGCCCTTATATATAATATTTAACAAATCACTCTCTCTTGGAGTGTTCCCCTCTCATTGGAAAACTTATACAAAAAAAAAACCAATATACAAAAAAGGTGGTAAAAGGTCAGTTAAAAATTACCGAGACATATCAATTTTGTCAGCCATACCAAAGCTATTAGAAAAATTTGGTATCTCTGGACCTTTACTTAGTTGGCTATCAACTTATCTCCGTGGTAGATCCCAATATGTTAAATTCCAACGAATTGTGTCGAAGAAAATCGATGTCTCTTCTGGAGTACCGCAAGGTAGTCACCTTGGGCCTCTTCTCTTCAATATCTTCATATCCGACCTGTTGATAGTGTTGAAGGATATTCCACATCTTATGTAATCGGACGAACTAAAAATTTACCACGTAATTAAATTGCAGGAAGATGCCAACTTCTTACAGTTAAACCTCTCATTTCTTGAGACCTGGTGTACACAAAACAAACTTTACCTCAATGTAAATAAGTGTAACGTGATAAGTTTTTCCCGTAGAAACCAAGTTATAATTCACAACTACCGCCTCAACCATACCGAACTTAGCAGGGACAATTATATAGTTGATCTTGGAGTGGTCTTGGACAACAAACTGCGCTTTAATGTACACTATGATAAGATGGTGTCCAGAGCCAGTAAAAAGCTCGGTTTTATTAAAGACAAGCATTTGAATTCTAGAATGTGTGGGTCACGACATCTCTGTACTGTACGCTAGTGCGTCCAATACTCAAATACGGCTGCATTATTTGGAATCCAGCTTTTGAATCCCATTGTGATAGACTAGAATCCATTCAAAAGCAATTCTTACTATTCGCTCTGGAAGAAACTTTTAACCCCCGCGATTAGTGTAGCCTTCCACCGTCTGACCACAGACTCAGCCTATTAAATTTGATGCCACTATCCATAAGAAGAACGGTATTGGATTCATGCTTTACTTTCGATGTTCTGAACGGTGTAACTAACTGTGAACACATCTCTAACAAGATTACCCTAAATGACCCTATAAGACGTACAAGGCATACTCGGCTGTTAACAGAATATCGGCATCTTACTGCATATGCAAGTAATGAACCCATCAGCCATTGCTGTAGAGAATTTAATAATATATCCGACCATTACTCGCCTTCCATGTCCAAATCCTCGTTCAGGCGATCTCTATCAAAGTCTCTCTCTCTTCCTAACTAACCCAGCTGATGATCTTTGATCTTTTTTCTTTTCTTCCCCTCTCTAATATGTAAGTACCTTAAGTATAAGTACTCTTACTTTTAATTGTCTTTTTGCCTCTCCTTTTTGACGTGTTCGTGAAATCATGTCATTCAGGTGGGCGGATTACGCCCACTTCAATTCGCACATCTCCGAACACCAAAACAAAGGAAGGGGAGAAGAAATAGAAATAAAAATCAAGTTAGATTGCCTTGTTTAGCCAATAAATAAATAAATAAATAAATATTAAAACAATTTCTGGAATTGCTAATATATTTTATTAATATTGTTTGACCAGCCTAATAAACAGAAAACATTTTTAAAAATCAAAATAAATATTAAATTGAAATAGCATTAACTTGCAAACTTCGAAAACAAACAAAACATTTAAATCGTTATTAGAAAACATCGGTTCGCCTTTCAAATGCAAAGAATTTTTTTGTCATATTTATTATCAATACTAGCAAGAAGTACTTTTTAGTAAATTTTGAGGAATCTTACGTTGCAGTAGCATTAACTTGAAAAATTCTGGTTTTATTTCAAGTAACTTTGGAATCATTTTTTAATTTTTATGAACTATGTGCATGGGCTTTTTCTACAGGGTTGTCAATATTCGATGCGCCCATTTTATTTTTAAATAAATCAAAGAAACCACAATTTTTTGTCTGTTCGTCATGAATATCATTTAATTGGGTTCAAGTAGATTTGCCTACATCATTTCTTGAATATGATATCTCGTAAATGGTCGCCATTGGCCTCTACGACATATTGTGCCCGTTTTGCAGCATTTTCCATGGTTTTCTTCAACATTTCGATGGGAATGGCGGTTATTTCTTGACAGATGTTGGTTTTCAGCTCTTCTAGGGTCTTTGGCTTGTTGACGTAAACCTTTGATTTCAAATAACCCCACAAAAAGAAGTCTGGAGGCGATTTGACATCAAACCATTTTTTGACATCAAACGGCCAGGGAACAATTGCTTTAAAAAATCGATTGTAGTGCGGCTTGTGTGTGGTGGCGCGCCGTACTGTTGAAACCAGAAGTGCCTGATACGCTTTCAACGAACGATTGGCATGAAAAAATTGTTTATCATATCGCGATAACGCTCCTTATTGACAGTAACTCTGTGGCCATTATCATCTTCGAAAAAGAACGGCCCAATGAGCATTTTAGCACAACCGCCGCACCAAACAGTGACTTTTGCATCGTGAAGAGATACTTCTTGAATCTCTTGTGGATTTTCAGTTTCATACAAACGATAAATTGTTTTCTGGGAAGGCGCACTTTTCACTTTATTTATTTTTTTGAAAGCACGTTGAGTTTTCACTATTGACTTGTTTTGTTGAATGTAAATTTCAACAATTTTAGAGCGTTCGCGTGGCGTGTACTGTTCCATTGTAAATATTTGCTTGGAATGACGCTTCAAACGCGGTATGTCATTAGTCGATTTGGCATCACTGCGGAAAGTTACAGTCTTGCCAGATGGGCGCTTCGAATATTGACCACCCTGTATATTATAATTATTTAATGACTATTATATTTTCAGAAATTTTATGCTTTCAACTTTGTGGCTTAAGCGCCGACACAATCGAAGTCCATCAGATAAGGAAGAAAACAAGAACTAATACTTAATAGTAAAACAACAACTAAACTTGACATAAGTACGTTGCTCAGAGGGTACACATCTGTCTGAAGTTCGAGAGATAGTGAGCTCGAAGCGCACTGCAAAGAGAAATACTTTTGATAACACTGTTTTCGTTGTTTTTATACTGCTGTTGTTATTGAAACCTTTCGTTACAAACCGTTACATCGGTTTTAATACCCATCGAATTTGTTGCATTGTTGAATACATGACTAAATAAGTAAAGGGTGTTTATTAAAGGTATGGATTTTCTAGAGGAATAGCTGTCAAACCATTTGTCAAAGTAAACACATGTACCTGGCATTTATGTTCAGTATACCTTCTGTTCAAAATTGAACGGAATTATTCGAATAAAACAATAACAGTTGCCATAAAGCTAACGATTTTTTTGTTTTAGGTTGGTAACACTATTATAAGGTTGGAAGTTAATTTTTAGCGCGATCTGTTACGTAGTTTCTTTCGTATGGCTTTGTTTACCTTGAGTCCAAGGTTGATTTATAAGGTTGTCGCAGGGCTGATCGCACTCTCTTCTCAGTACCCATAATTGTCAAAACCAGCCAATTTTGCGAATGACTACGAAAGAAAAACGGATGATAATAGAGAGCACTTGAAGATTTTCTATGAAGTGTCAACTTCGATTTGACAATTATGGGTACTCGCTCTCTCCCTTGCGACAACCTTATAAATCAACCTTGCTTGAGTCTAGTCTGCGAATTTCATAACGGAAAAAAGCTGAGCAAAGATTGTGTTTGAAATTGTGTTTTACCAATGGATTTTTTTTCTTTAGATGCATTGATAATGTTGAAGAAAGCCTATGCGGAGTCTGCTCTATCACGTACGCAGGCATTTCAGTGGTAAACATTTTTTAAAGAAGGTCGTACATCAGGCTCACCTTTCTTGTCTAGCAATATCAAAAAACGATGAGAATGCCAAAAAAAAATTAAAGGAATTATGCATATTTACATAGACTCGCTCCCATAGATTCGCTCTTACAGATACATTTGTCAGCTTGTGGCTATTATAGTCAGGCCTTAATGACTGTTTTGAGTGCGTCTTTTCTTGGGTGAGTTTTACTTAAAATGAATTTTTTATCTATTGTATTTGTTTTGGACACCTTCTTTAGGGTATAATATACGTGTAAATTTAAAAGCAAAAATTTTTTTTTTGTTTTGTTTTTTTAATGTGTTTTTTATAGATTCTAGAATATACATACAGGTTTTTTAATCGATACCTGGAATTACAGATTAAATAATAGGAAGTGTTATCAACTGAAAATTTTAAAAATATAAAACGCGATTTCCTCGAAACTAGTTTTTTTTTTAAAGGTTTTATTGATAACTCGAAACCTATTGGTTCAATTTCAATGAGTCTTAGTGCATTTTGTGTGCAATTTTGTCTTTTAAGCATCCCTTTTAAATTCAAGTACCTACTATTTTTTTATAGACAAAAAAGCGCGCGAAAATCTATCTCTTTTCGTAACTTTTTACTCTAACTTTCGCCATAATTTAAAAAAAGACCCCCGGGGGTCGTGCGTACGGGGGCTGCCGAATTAATGGCATGTACTTTAAAATGGCATATGAATTTTTTGTTTCAGATACATGGGAACCACCACATCCATCGAATCATTTTGGATGTCTTTTTTTTTAATGTCATTTTCAGCGCCCTCTATATAAAAGCCAGAAAATTATTTTCAAAAAAAAAAAATAAATTGTCTATAAAGTACTTTATATGTACAATAAGCTGTATAAATTTTAAAAAAAAATATTAACTTCTTGTATCTAAAAAAAATTGTTGAGAAAAGCTTACCCGTTGGTTGTTACACGTATGTTACACCTTAAACCAGTGTGGGGCAGCGCCTATGCACGCGTGCATAGTAAACCATTTCTCTCTCTGTCGGTTTCACATGTGCGAGCACTAGCACACAACTGAACAGTGCAAGTGTTTTTTTGCCCGACACTGCCTTAAACCAACGATCGCTATCGCCTAACTCTTTCCACTTTTTTACAAGAACTTCAATATTTTGATGATTGTTGTAATGCGGCGAATAGTTCACAGTCGCAGCTACACCGCAACAGCACCGCGCGTGTGTTGTTTTTTCTTGTTGTTGTTGGTAAATATTGGGTGAGCGACCGTGCATAATTGTTGCTATGCTAAAGGTTGATTTTTAAAATTTTTCAGAGTGTTTTGCCAGAGTGTTTTGCCACCAGTTGGTTATAACATATAAATATACAGGGTGTCCCGCAATTAGTGCAACTATTTACGGAGCTGAAAGGTTATGTCGAGCTGAGCAAAAAATTGTATAAGAGGTGGGGGGTCTATTTTCACATTCTTAGGAGCTACAGGATTAATTAAGGGGGTCTTCTCATTGAGCAACTTTTTTTTCGACTTTTTTTTTGCATGTATTTATAGCTTGGGTAGTTGTGAATATGCCCCTAAAAGGATCGAAATACTTTAAAAGATACAGCCTTTTTTGTGAAGCAAGGTCTTCGTCAAAATGAGCTATTTTTTTCGACTCATTTTCGAACGAAGCGGCATAAAGTAACCACCGAATTCCGTTGAAAATGTTTATTGTTATGTAAAAACGTGTTTGCACACATATTCATACAAACATACGAATACACATTTCTGCTTATTTTAGGGGTTGAAGCATTTTTTGAGTCCAGGTGTTCAACTGAAAGCATCATTTAGTTCAGTTTGTATCGAGTTGAGCAACAGACGCGTGCGCTTCAGTGAACGGAAAAGTAAATTTTTCATAAATTTATTGTGATTTTTGTAAAATGGATCGGAAAAGTAATAAAAAAAAAAAAACGCCCAAGTGAGCGTCAGAATCGTGCTAAAAAACGCGGGTTTAGTGGAAATCAGCATCTTAGACCAGAGGATTCTGAATATACCAGTACATCGGCCAAGAAATTCAAGAATAACGAAGACGACGAAGTATCAATCAAAAACAATTTGAAGTATTGCATTCTCGAGTTCTGTTCTGTGTTTACCACGTTGTCAGCGTTGGTAATTTGTGCCTCATGTAAGCAAAAAATTGAGTTCTCAGAAGCCTCACCAAATGGAGTTGGATTTAAAATCGCTTTGAACTGCGCCTGCCCACGCACAACATATATTCCTTCGTCACCTATGATCGGAAAATCATATGAAATTAATCGACGATTGGTTATTGCCATGCGGCTTTTAGGGATTGGGCCAAAAGGTATAACCATGTTTTGTGGCCTCATGGACCTCGGACAAAGTTTGTCCAACAATCTGTACTATACTATCCTACAAAATTTGTACGTTGCTGGAAAAGCCATGTACGAACATGTCATTTCAAAAGCTATTGGAGAAGAAAAAGAGGCTATGATCGAAGCGAATCCAGAGTGCGATCCCACTTTATTTACTGTGTCGGGGGATGGGACTTGGAAGAAGCGTGGCTTTGCTTCCCTTTATGGTGTCACAACTTTGATTGCCAAGCATACCAAAAAAATTGTTGACACTGTCGTAAAATCTCGTCTGTGTAACAGCTGCAAATATTGGGAAGCCAAGAAGGAAGAAGAGCCAGAGGCTTACCAAATTTGGCTTGATACTCATGACGAAGAATGCACCATAAACCATGAAGGAAGCTCTGGGAAAATGGAGGTGGACGCTGTAATAGAGATGTTCTCCAGGTCGTTTGAAACACACGGCATAAAATATGTAAAGTATATCGGCGATGGTGATTCGCAGACCTTCAAAGGTGTATTAGATGTCGACCCCTATGACGGTGACCCTATAGTGGAAAAGAAAGAATGCATTGGGCATGTGCAGAAGCGAATGGGCACGCGACTTCGAAAAATAAAAAAAGAAAATAAGGGCATTGGAGGCAAAGGTGCGGGCAAGCTCACCGACAAATTAATATCCGAGTTGACCACATATTATGGCCTTGCGATCCGCCGTCATCCTGACTCCGTGGAGGATATGAAAAAGGAAATTTGGGCCACTATTTACCATAAGTGCACCACCGATGATAAACCGCAACACCAAAATTGCCCCACCGGTGCGTCAAGCTGGTGCGCATGGCAGAAAGCAGCTGCTGAAGGTACGTTAGATAGCTTTCACCACACGTATGCACCTCTCGACAAGAAGGTGATGGAGGTAATAAAACCAGCTTACGAAGCTCTGTCGGCAGATAATTTGCTTGAAAGATGCCTTGGATCTGAAACTCAGAATTCCAATGAGTCCTACAATTCTGTTCTTTGGTCATTTTCCCCCAAACACATCAACTCAGGCGCACGCACCATCGAAGTGGCCAATTTCATTGCAACGTGCCTCTTCAACGACGGTTTTATACCCATACTTAAAATGATGGGTTTGATGGGTATTGCGATTGGCAAAAACGCATACGAATACGCACTATCTCGCAATGAAGACAGATTGAACCGATCAGAGACTCGAGCTGCGGCATCATCAAAAGCTGGCAGAACGGCTCGCAGAGCAGAGAGGGCAGCAGAAAGCAGTTTCTACGAAAAAGAGGAAGGTGGCCTGTATGGAGCTGGCATCGCCGACTAATATTTGTAAGTAAAAATTGTCAGCTCTTTAAAACTGCATTTAAACATTTTTGATTTTTTTTTTTTCCCAAAAAAATTACTTCAAACTTTAAACGCGTTTATCTCGAACCCACGTTTTTCGAACTGGCGGCCATGATATCTCCAGTTCAACTGAACCGATTTTCATGAAACAAAGTGGAATCGACGCAGAATTGTCACCATTCTCGGGTGAACCTCGACCATAATTTTAAAAAATTTGTTACTATTTTTTTTTTACACTAAACTACAAAAAAAAACCCGAAATTGAAATTTTTTTTTGAATGGCCGCCATTTTGTCAAAAAAAATCACAAAATTAAGCTTGACGTTCACCCGAGAATTACATCTATACTGAATATAACCCCGTTTTTTTTTTATTTCAGACGCTCCGGAGACCCGGAATCGTGGCCGCCGTGACGACACCTTTTTTTTCACCACCAACTTTGAAGTCTCATTACTTTTTGAACAGCCCACGTATCGAGGCAAACAATTTTTTTATTTACTTTGAACCTTTTGTAATACAATAAATAAAAAAAGTTTTCAATTATTCTTTGCGTTTTCAAATAAGAATTTTTTTAAAAAGGGTCCAAAAAACGGGTTTTGAATGAGAAGACCGCCTTAATATTTCACGACTTTGGTTTACGTTATTCTTTCTAGCAGAAAAACTAACTTACATAAAACTAATCATGTGTACACTGTAAAAATTTAATTTTTAAACCCATATATCACGCCATAACCCATATATTACGCGAAATTCTGAGAAATTTGCACTCCAAGTTGAAATTTGGTAGTTTCAACCGATTGATTTCATTTTCAAACGATCACAGCTCGATAACGGTTAAATTGGTGGGGTTAGTTGATACACCGTTAGAAAGGTGATTTCATTGCCTTTAAAATGAGCTATTGTGCTATGTTTTTTTGTAAGTTTGTTTTTCTGCTAGAATCAATAACGTGGTTCAAAGTCGTGAAATATTAATTAACCCTGTAGCTCCTAAGAATGTGAAAATAGACTCCCCCTCCCGTGCGCTTTTTTGCTCAGCTCGACATAACCTTTCAGCTCCGTAAATAGTTGCACTCAATTGCGGGACACTCTGTATATTCACCTGTGTGGATGCATTGAAAAAATTAGAGATCAAATCTAAATTAATTTTAATTTCATAAATCTAGTGTATTAGAATAAATTATCTTGATTAATAAAAGAAAAGAGTTTGCAGAACAATGGGAATATGAATATTTTTATAAAAAAATGCAGAAACCTCAGTGCAAACAATGAATTTTTTAAATGCTCTCTCTCATTTAACATTCAACATTCAACATTAAAAGACATTACAGAACAAAGATTTTAGAAAATTATAAAAACCTAGAAGGAATCCACAGTTATGACCACATTGCTAAATTAAAAGCAGTGATATATGGGTTAAAAAATTACATTTTTACAGTGTACACATGAACTGATGAGCTGCAGTGAGCGTTACAGGCGTGCGTGTTTTTTGCTTTTATGTGTTTTGTTATGTTAATAATTAATAATTGCACTGTATCTAAGGATCTGTTGTTGTTGTTGGTGGTTTTTTGTTGTAATTGTTGTTGCACTCTTAAAAAAAAAATGTTATTCCTGCTGTTACAAAGCACCGTAAGTGCTAACGTTAAACTTTTCAAATAATTGTCTAACAAACTGATTAAAAATGTTTTCTGTAAAATTAACCTGCTGCTAAAATTCTACATATTTTTAATCTGCAGCTACGCGCTCATCTTCGAAACTCACCGTTCGGCACGTCTCAGTGCGTATTTCAATAACTGATCCCAATCGGTATCCTCGTTACGTGGTTCCTCTGAGTACTCAAAAGGTTCCTGCTGCAGTGAACGTTGCTGACTTTCAGGCATTCGCACGACACGTGCAAAATCGGACAAACTGATAAAAAAACAAGGTCATTAATCATTTGTTTTTCTTGTAACAGTGCTTTCTTGTAACACCCTGAAACTTACCGGTATTGATTTTTGAAGAAAATTTCATCGAAGCTATTCAAGGCCTGCGTCTTGAAACATTCAGATAAATCGCCGCCCAAACAGTTGGAATTAACGCGCCCCAAATAAGGATCATTATCCTGGCCTAAGCCGAAAAGGCTCAATATGGAGGAGCGTCCTTCACCAGTGCCAGCTTGTTGCTGCTGTTGTTGATACTGCTGTTGCTGTTGCTGCTGTGACTGCACCTGTTGTTGCTGCTGGAAGATATGCTGGACATTTGGTGAGACTTGTTGTTGTGGCGCTAAGACAGTCTGTTGATCGGGCAAGCGTAGCCCTTCACCAGCGATGTGAGTGACTGAGTGCAGCGCTATAATGAGCAAAAACCACTTTGATTTTGTTCTCAATTCCATCTCTGCATAAGAAAAAATTAATCAAATAAATACGTTAAAATTTTGGTTTTTAGAAAAAGTTTTTTTTTTTAATAAGATGTGGTAAATGTTTGAAGTTTATTTCGACTTTAAAATTAATAATTTGTTACTAAGAACATTAAATATTTTAAATAAATTATATATCATCAGAAAATATGTGATTTTTTAAATATTAGTAACTATACATTTTGCACTAAGTAACAACCGGTAACCATTTTCACTCAAATACCAAACTTGAATCTGGTACACTATGCATGATTTCAAACTTCGTTTCATTTGAGTGACACACTTTCTACACATCCAAGTATTAGCTGTAGTTATTATGTCTTAATGCATCGTACTCACTTTTTAGATAAGCCTCAAGGTAAGTGCGCTACATGGTCAACGCCATGTTGCAGTTTGTACTGCATAAACAAAATGCAGCCAAACATAAACATGATGATATATTTTCGAATGATTTTGAGCAATGTTAAAGTTACTTTCAGGTTTTGGACAAAATGGAATTGCTCTTGTACATTCAAGAAAGCAACTGGATTTTTGTGCTTATTAACCCTTTGACGACCATAGGCAAACATATTTGCCACAGCATTTTTCGACAGTACTTTTTAATAGATGCAAGATAGTACAAAAATGTCTATGAAGAAAATGTACTCAATACTCGGGGCTACAAAAATGTGGTACATAAATTTTACCCCCCTCCCCCCACTTTTTCTGTACAAGCCACTAAAGTTGGTTAAAATATGTATTTTAAAGCGCCGGGGGTCCCAGCCCCATATGATAACCAAATCAAATGGGGCTTTAATATGTGCTATCTGTATCCTATTTGATTCAATATAAAAAAAAACATAATCATTGGTACCTAAATTTAGGAACGGGAAACATAAATTTGATTGGCAACTATATTTGCCTATGGGTTGAAACGGAACTTTTTACATATTTTTGAATTTTTGATAATATTCTTATTTTGTTTTATATCAGTAGGCTTTGCTTTTTTTTTTGCAATAATTCCTTGAATAAGAAATTTTTTGAAAATTGGTAATAAAATAGTATAATTTGTTGATGACAGTTTAGTCAGTTTTTTGAAGACGTGTGATCAACGTGTGTATTGTGAAGTGCAGATAAAATGAGTGCAAATCGGGACCGATTGTTTATGCTTCGTCCAGAAGAAATAGAACAAATTTTATTATGTGACAACAGTGATGAAGAGGCTGATGTAAGCATGGACGAGGAAGATATGGTTTTTCTGGAGAACGATATGGAGGAAAACAAAACGGGTGAAGTGGTTGAAATCGTCATTGAGGGTTCAAAACAAGGACAGGCGCAGCCAATGAAAAAATCCCGAATGGATCGCAATGCGAAAGAACCAATGCCATCAACTTCAAATCAATCTGGTACCACTTTAGTAATTCCACCGCAAATAGTGTACCGGTTTACTCAACCACTTCACTATACCCCACCAACTTTCACTGGATTAGGAAAGCAGTGTAACTATGCCCATTCTCATGTTCTCAAACCAACTGTTCCTCTACATCAAGAAATCCCCCCGGCATTTGAAGTTTTCAATGCTGTTTGTAATTTTGAAGGTAAGTTTTATTAAAATTTAGTATTTTAGCTTCGTCAACAAATGTATATTATTGTTTTCTAGAATTTTGTGAAAATGTCGTTATACAGTCGAATCTGTACGCCTCCCAAAAGGGACGATTATTTCATTTGAGTACAACAGAGTTCAAGGCCTATTTAGGTATCATTATAAGTATGAGCTTGGTGAAACTTCCAAGCATTCGATTGTATTGGTCAACAAACCCTACATTTCATCAATCTCAAGTAGCAGCTATTATGCGTCGTAAGCGATTTGAGGATATCACAGCGAATCTCCACTTTGCCGATAACAATACAGCAGATAGTAGCGATCGAGCAAATAAAGTTCGCCCACTTTTTGATCACATAAATAAGGTAATGCCTGAGGCATACTCATACTCCAAAAGACTATCTATAGACGAACACATGGTAAAGTTCAAGGGCCATAACTCCATGAAGCAATACATGAAGGATAAACCAATTTCCTGGGGTTTCAAATTATGGTGTCTATGTGATGCTGAAACAGGATTTTTGTATGCCGTTGACATATACACTGGCAAAAAGCAATTTGTTGAGCATGGTCTTGGCGAAAGTGTTGTGTTCCAGTTGTCTGAGCCGCTCGCACAAAAAGGAGTCCAAGTATATTTTGATAACTTTTTTACCAGTATAAATGTGATGCGAATTCTCCAAGAAAATAACATAATGGCTTGTGGAACAATTCGGAGCAATCGGAAAAATTTTCCTAAAAATTTTCCGACTGACAAAGAAATGAAAAGAGGTGATATTAGCTATTTTGTAGCAAATGGAATTTCGGTTGTGAAGTGGATGGACAATCGTCCTGTTTACCTTGCCTCAAACTTCATAGACCCGACCGAAGTTTTTGAAGTCAAACGCCGCACTGCAGGACAAGCTGACAAAATTGATGTGAAATGTCCTGGAGTTATTCGACATTATAATAAAGGAATGGGCGGGGTGGATCTGATGGATCAAAAAAAAGTATACTACGAGTACGATCGCCGAGGCAAATGGCGCTTTTATATACGGTTGTTTTTTGATTTATTCGAACTAATGGTTCACAACAGCTATATCATATATTCAAAGATTTCGGAAAATAGCAGCTTCCCAAATAAAGTAAATTCTCTGGAATTCCGGTCTGCTTTAGCTCAAGAACTTATAAACGACTTTTCTTCTCGTCAGCGATTTTCATCAGAGTCTACAAAAGTCGGAAGTCGCTCGATATTTAAACCAAAAAGTATTCACAAAATGGAAAAAAAGCAGAACTGGAAAAGATGTGCACATTGCGCCGCAAATGGCAAATATAGACGTACAAATGTGTTTTGTGATGTATGTAATGTGTTTCTTTGCTTCACAACTTCACGAGAATGCTTCAATATTTATCATAAACAAGACTAATATATTATTTTTATAATAAAACTTAATATTTTCTACTTTTTTAATGAATTAATAAAAAAAATCGTTCAAAACATAAAACATTTTCATATATATTTTTTTTGCAAAAAGTTCCGTTTCAACCCATAGGCAACTATATTTGCCAAGTGATTTGAGGGGGAAGGAGGGGGTGTGGAGAGTCAAATTTTTTAGACATTCATATTATATGGCTAAGGATTAAGAAAACTAAAAAAAATTTTAAATCCCTTCAGCCAAAAAAGTCTGGTCGTCAAAGGGTTAAGAGCTTCGAAAGTAGCTTTCATAGTAATTGTAATTGTCAATGTCTACAGCATAAGTTTCGATAATAGTGATACATGCAGGCGTTGGTGTAGTTTAATAAAAGAAATTTCTCCATGATGCACAGTAATTGATAAGCACCTCAGCCGAAATTGAGTAGAAATCGAAAAATGGCAAGAGTTCGTTTATTTTCGAAACACCAAGTTAGTTATAATGGATGAGAAATTTTTTGATAAGATTAAAGAAAAACATTCAATCTTAGGAATAAACATTGAAGTTCCCCTAATTAAAATTATTGTCTACACAATATTTTTCAAACTAAATTAATTTTAATATTTTTTTCATGGTTATTATACCGCATTAAAAAAATTTCTCGTACAAGTTCACAAAAAAGTTCATTTCAGTAGAAATGAAACTTATTAAAAAGCCTAATTTTTGTTGATGCTCATGAAATTTACATTTTATTCATATTTAGCAAAAACAAATATTTTTACTTCAGTCCAGTACATTTAACTCTCGGTTTATTAAATTTTTAATAACACAAATAGTAATCTTTTGGTGGTTAGTGTTTAGTGAATTTATAAAAATAAAAGAAAAAACGAATTGGCCATTTCAGCCCTTATAACGACTTGAAACGACTTTGACCGAGCTTCTTATGATCACTTATGTTGTGCGTGTTGTGAAATGTTTGAACACAAATGATCCAGAACTGGACCTAGAAATTTTATGCCGACTCCGAACGGAGTCGTACCCACTACGCCACGGCCGCCACCTGAATTAGTGAAATAAAAATTTTTTTAAATAATTTCATCATTTTTTCTAAGCTAGGTCAGGTCGGCTACATTGAAACTGAATGCTAATATTTCGGTAAATGTGGAGTGGAAATCAACACACACCCATGAACTCTTTACTAACCCCAGCAGTCATCAGATATCATGCTCACCGCAAATTTAAAGCCTTTCATTGCCCTTTTCTACCTTATCGACAAATATTTTTGGACCAAAACGTTAGGATAAATCTTGTGTAGTTATACTTTAATAATGTAGAAAAAATGTTTGTCTAAAATAAAATACAGCTGAAAAAAAAAAATATTTTAAGAGGTTTCTTTTTTTCTTCGGAAAACTTCCGGAGGCCCTTAATTCAATGCATGTATTACCTTTTTGGTACAATGAATGTAAAATAAAGTCTACACAGTTTTTCTTGAATTCAATGACTTATTTGAAGTAAGGGGCAGCTTATAAGTTACGTAGCACTGTTAGTGTGGGTCGAACACTTGTTACAAATTCAGTGAATTCAGTTTTTAAAAGTGAAAATATTATTAAAATTAAATTTCATTGTTAATATATATATTGCTTTCATTTTCTATCAATAAAAAACGCACCTAATAAAACGAACGGATGACAAACCGAAAAAGACAGCTCAAACTATGTTTAAACTGAGCAAAGGTATAAAAAACTTTTTTGCTGAACTGAAGTGGAAGTTCAAGACTTATGATAAAGTGTGAAGCATTGGGAGGGGGTCTAAAATTGGCCAAACACATGTGACGTAATTTTTGAACAGCCCCTAATGAACTTTTTTCCTTAAGCCAAATTATATATTAATTGAGTTTATTAACTCTTCACATTCTTTGGGACTAATAACTATTTTCTTGGTTTAAAGCAGTGATCCCAATAGCCTATGCCCGCGGGCATTTGAGCTTTTGTGCTTAAAAGCTTTCAGTATAGATATTAACTCATATACGAGCACTGAACTACGTCAGTATCTATTAAAATTTCATGCAGAACGGAACTGCTGCGCATACGCATCTTATGTTACACTCATAAAAATATAATTTTTTGTTATTTCTATGCAAAGTGTCTCTTCTCGAATGGGAGTTGCAATTCTTTATTGCAGAAAATATTTTTTCTGAACCGCAATGTATGGTGTGCCCGACTTTTTTTGCTCGTAAAAAATATAATACTGAACGGCATAACAACACTTGTCATAGTTTAATATACAAAATTTTCTCTATAAAAAAGTACACCAAATATACTCTAAGGATTTCAAACTTTTATTTAATACATAATAATAAATTCACTTCTAAATAAAAACTACTTTTTAAAACTTCTCTAGAAAATTTTGATATTAACCATTACTTTTTTAAAAGTTTTCTTCTTTTTTGTTACAGTGCATAAAACAGTAAATGGTAATATGTTTCTTCGATATGAATTATGTAATTATGAGCATTAGTAAGCAAATATAAATCGCAAATTTTTTCAAAACATTTGCCCCTCACACCCCTCCTATAGATTTGTAATACCGAGATGACAATTTTTTCCGGCACCACTGAAATCATGCATGTGCGCAATTATGAGAATAATCAAACAAGGGCGCCATCGTGCCTTACTACACAAGTAGTATTATTTTTTTTCAGTGCAAAGCTTTTATACATAAACAAAGCATGCTTATATAGAGTTTGGTGACCACTGGTTTAAAGCAACGTTTTTTTTTTTTGCTGTAAGAAAATGTTCATATAAATCCATTAATGAAATTTCCTTAAATTTAGTACAGTTCATTGACGTAAGAAATCAGTTCATAAACTTCTTAAGAACAGAGATTCATTGAACAAATGAACGCGAACTTGGGACCAATTTTAATGAATGATTCATTGTTACAAAGAAATTACTCTTTAATTTTATATACGTTTAAGTCTGAATAATATTTTATATGGGTTTTAAGTTTACACACTCAGCAAAAAATTAATTTTAAAATCGAAAACCACCAGTATTTGTTATAAAAATTTAAAATTCACTTAGTTATAAGTAAATTTATATTCAAAACAAAAATATTGACACTTCTCTAAAGAAACTAAGAATTTCAATTTGAAAATAAAATTTTCTTTGAAATACATATATGCTTTTCGAGTGAGAGAAAATAGTTAGTTTCGCTTATTAATTCTATGCTTGATTGTCGACAACAGTTCTATAGCCTACAGCATAGAACGTCAGACCCTCAACATTGCCGCACGTGGGTTCGAACCTCATGTTAGAACAAACGCTCTGTCGACGTAGTTTTTTTGTTAAGTAAATTACGCTACTATTCGATAATAGCTGAACTGGTGCAAAGGAAAATCGACAGGCTGGCATGCGAGCAGCCCAGGTTCAACTCCCGCGATGGAAACATTCAAATTGAATATAAAATAATAATAATTCTGATACACTCTCTGTTACTAAATATCAACAAAGATGTCAAATTTATGGGAACAAAATACCACTAGCTTAAATAAAATTTTTTGATATATCAGTTTTTAAGAAACTGTTTTTTTCTTCTAAAATACTCTTTTTTATATCAAAAATTATTTAGTTTTTTCTTTCAAAGAAAAATTTCTCTTTAATATAAAAAAAAATTCTTTGGCGCTAAAACAATTAAAATTTTCTTTAAAATTTTGTAAATTTTCTGTGATTTTAGGATGTTTTTTCTGAGTGCACTAAATTAGCACATACAGAACAGAAAGAGTGAGTAAACTTCTTAATATATACCTTTGACATAGTTGTTTTATTTAAGATGAAGAATAAAATTTTTTAAAGATATTTGTGTTAAATATTTAAACCTCTAGTGATGTTTTTAAAGATCTTGTTAAAACATTTCCATCAAAAGATCTTAAAAGTACTGTACAAAGTAGAACAGTACGTTAAAAGTAGAGGGTTAAAATATTGTAGATCGACCTTATAGTTGTTGTGATAACAGACCTTTAGGTAAATTTTGTGGGGAGTGATTTTGTAAAATATTTCACCTTTTTGGCTAATCTTTTTTTAGTATTTTCATAAAAGGTTTAAAGTACCATTCAAAGTAGTTCCTTGTACAATTTCACAATTAGCCAATTTGGACGTGATAGTTTTGAATTACTTAATGTAAAAAATTAAAGTCGATATACTTCTGTTCCATTTTACGGTTACTACTCAATAGATTATATAGGTCAATAGATTATTTTATTCGACTGATGCTGAATCTCATTGACGACTTGACTGCCAAAAGTCATTTCAAACTTATCTCTTGATACCTCGCTCAAATCTTTGCCATATCTTTCACATGACGAATGCTTGGTAAAAAGCTTTAAGGTCTTCACAATAAACAAAAACTTTTACACTGCGCATTTTTCACTCTTTTCACTTTTGTACTTTACTTCACATCATATTTGCCACACGAAAGTCATTGTTTGCTACAACAAGCAATCACAACTTGCTTCAAAAGTATGCATGTTTGGTATTTTGTATATAAATAAACAAAAAATTATCAAAACAATCTCCACACTTAACTCAGTGATCCAGCCGACCACGAACTTGTTGAACGTTAAACTGCAATTGAGCGCATGCCCAACAGCTGAGAGGAGAAACACTGTTTCAACAATAAAAAAAAAAAAATAAAAAAAAAAAAGAATAAAATACGAGTAAAAAAAAAATTAAAACAACAATATACTGAGATTTAAACTTTTTTAAACTACTGCCAGTGAAATTAAATGGCCAAAATGGCTAGCAACAATATCGTACAACATAAGCGCAAACACAATAAATTCAATTACAACCACAACGGCCAACATATTGACCAGAACCTTTGTTAAAGTAACATAAGAGAGCATAATATGGACAAAGAAAGAAAACGAGAGAAAAAAATATAATTCAATGCTATTGCAATTTTGGCATAAAACTTGTGATGAGTTCCGATGTGTCTCAAATTTTCGGATGCGAAAAATTTGTTATTTATTTTATGAAAAGCTTGCTGTGTTAATTGAGTCACCTGCGGCGGGGTTTCTTTTGCTTTTCTTTAATCAAGCATAAATTTGTTGAATCGGAGTGTTACTGTTTAGTATAAATTTAACATAATATTTCCATGAACTATAAATATAGAATTTGGTTTTTATGTGTATCTCTTTTGTATAGAACTAAGAAGCAGAATTGGCAGGGAATTCACGGTTTCAGTGAAAATTGTCTGGTAATATTTTGTGTAGCAGAAGAACTGCTATTTTTTATTTGCACACAAATTAGTGGAAAAACACGACTGGCAGACAAATGGTGTGGCTCTAGTGAAAAATGTGAAATGTACTTTCGTATTCTTAAATGATGCAAATAATTTGCATATAATTCAGAGAGCAGAACAAATTTCATTCCCATATAAACTTCGCTTTTATTTATCACCAGCAACTCTTAAAGTAACCTAATTTTAGCATAGCCGCATATTTAAAAAAAAAAAAAAACATATATATTAATTTAAAGCAGGGCCGTGCGCAGCATATGCTTCTAGGAGCATTTTGATTGAAAGGGAATTCTAAGTACAAAGAAAACTATCAAGAAATGTATGTACAGAAAAAATTATATATTCAGACCTATCATGAGTAATATTTCGCCCGGAATCAGAAAAGGGAATTTCCCTTTTTTAAGATAAGGCTCAATATCTTTTGGAAACTTTTAATGTAAATTTGTTCATCAACCGTCAATATTCATTAGTTTAAAAAGTGAAAATGTGAAGTCTTACCTGGTATCTTAAAAACTTAAATTCCCTTTTTCGATTCCGGGCGAAAAAATTACTCATGATAGGCCTGATTATATATAATACATTTTATTCATTGCATATTACTACGAAACACTGACGTATATATATGTCATTTGAAATAACCATCAGTCAGCTGTCAAAGCCACAAGGACAAGTTGTTAACATTGTGTGCGTTTTTATCCCTCATGAAAAACTTCAGCATTTGCAGAAAGTATTGTTGGGATACTTTGTTGCCAAAAAAACTTTTGCTGAAAGTCGTCGTTTGCGGGTGGATGTTTATATCGACGATACTCTGTCTTGATCACAGTGTCTTGAGTGGTTTAAACGCTTTGAAAGTGGCGATTTCGACATCAAGGACAAAGAGCGCCCTGGTCAAAAAAAGCAAAAAAAAATTGAAGAGGAAGAATTAAAGACCCTTCTCAGTGAAGACTAGTGCTAAACACAAGATTACCTCGCAAAAGCACTGGGCCTAACACAGTTTGAAAGCATTAGGGCTCATCTAGATGGTACGATGAGATGTCAAAAGGCGATTTTGCATGTCTAAAATGCACCTCTAAGGCTACAAAAGAAAGTTGTTTTTGCATTGAATAAGTTTTGGCAAGGTTAAAGGGATACATTATGATAACCCGAAGCGCAAGAAATCGTTTGTGAAGCCCGGCCAACCAGAAACATCGATGTCAAGCCGAATATACACAGCTCTAAGGTAATGCTTAGAATTTGATGGGATCGGAAGTGACCAATCCACTATGAGTTGCTGAAATCAGGTCATACCATTACGGGACAGCTTAACCAACAAAAATTAATTCGTTTAAACGAGCATTGATCGAAAAACGACTGCAATATTCGACCAGACACGAGCCTGTAATTTTCCATCACGTTAATGCTAGACCACACGTTACTATACCGGTAAAAAATTATCTTTAGTATAGTGGCTGTGAAGTTTAACCTCACCCGCCATATTCACCAAACTTGGCGCCATCCGACTACCATTTATTTCGTTCGATGCAAAACACTGTCACTGGAATACGCTTTACTTCTGAGAAAAGTATCAAAAATTAGCTTGAAGCCTTTTTCTGACGCGAAATGCATTTGCTACCAGAAGGATGGGAAAAAGTTATCGCAAGTGATTGACAATATTTTGAATAACATGTAATTTCATTAATTAATTAAAAAGCATTATTTTTCTCAAAAAAAATCGTTTTTCAATGTATACTCCATATATAACGTACGTTCAAAAAGTCCACAGGATTACACATAGATGGCGTTACTAGATTTTTTCTCATACGATTTTTATTTAGTATAACAATACGTATTAAAATTTGACAAAAATCTGACAATTGCTTCGTGAATTATAGCATTTTGTGTGCAACTATTGTTATTGAAAAAAAAAAAAATGGAAAAAAATGAATTTCGAGTTTTGATAAAGCATTGCTTTTTGATGAAAAAAAATACAGTGAAAACCAATCAATGGCTTGATAAACATTATCCGGACTCTGCTCCACCGAGACAAATGGTAGAAAAGTGGATTGCTGAACTTAAACGTGGTCGTACCAGCACAAATCATGCAGAGCGCAGTGGACGCCCAAATCAGACTGTTATTACACAAAACTTCAAAAAAATCCACAAATTGGTTATGAACGATCGCAAATTGAAGGTGCGCGAGCTAGCTGACATTGTAAAGATATCAGATGGTAGTGTTTTTACATGATTTTACACGAAAATTTGGGTATGCGAAAGCTCTGTGCAAAGTGGGTGCCGCGTGAGCTCACAGTCGGCCAAAAACAATAACGAATTGATGCTTCAGAAGAGTGTTTGACGCTGTTAAACTGCAATAAAATATAATTCTATCGTCGATATGTAACAATAGATGAAACATGGCTTCACTATTACACACCAGAATTCAAAAGACAGTCAGCTGAGTGGACAGCAGTTGACGAACCGAATCCAAAGCGAACATAGACCCAACAGTCGGCTTGTAAGGTGATGGCGTCTGTATTTTGGGATGCGAAAGGAATAATATTCATCGACTATCTCCAAAAAGGAACCACCATCAACAACGACTATTACTGTGCACTTTTGGATCGATTAAAGGCTGAAATCGCCAAGAAACGGCCACATTTGCAAAAGAAAAAAGTGTTGTTTCACCAAGACAATGCAACGTGTCACAAATCGATGAAAACGTTGGCAAACTTGAATAAATTGGGCTTCGAATTGCTTACCCACCCATCGTATTCGCCAGATTTAGCCCCCAGCGACTTTTTCCTGTTTTCAGATCTCAAGAGTGTATGAATAATGAAGTAATCGCTAAAACTGAGGCCTATTTGGACGAGAAAAAGAAATCGTACTATAAAAGTGGTATCGAAAAGTTGAAAAATCGCTATACTTGTTGTATCGCTCTCGAAGGCAACTATGTTGAATAATATAATCGACTTTTATCAAAATTTTGATTTTTTCTTCCTTATCCTACGGAATTATTGATTGACCTGTATCATCGTACCCTCCCGCTGACTTTGCTAGGGAAGCCTCAATCCTGATAACGAATCATTATAAATAATAATAAATCATAATGACCTAAGCTTTACTGAAATTTTTCATAATCAGGGAGTTCAGTGAATTTCAAAAGTAAAGATCGAAACCCTCCTGAAGGGGCTTTGATCCCCAAAACCCCCTCTGCGCACTGACGTGATTTAAAGTAAACTTTAATGGCATATATACAAAAATTTATGTAGACCTCCTTCTAAATCGTCGATTAGCTATCTTCGATAGTCTCTTCTTCTATGCATTGCATCTATTATTAGTTAATCTGTTGAAAAAATTACAGCCGTCTTAATATTAAAATTTCATATATTTATGTACTTTTCTGTTCAAACATAGTGCCATCTTCGAAAAAATGCTTAGGCAAAGCTAAAAGCCATTGGGCAAGACCAGAGCCGTATTAAGACTAGATGCCGCCTTTGGCAAGAAGGAAAAGCCGCTTCTATTATTTTAATTTTTCACAGAATAAAAAATAAAGGTCGGAATAGTTAGAGCAAAGCTGGAAATCGTTTTAATTGCTTCCTAAGGACTTAAATGAATGGATTTGAAGTTTTATTTTGAATTTTTCCATTTTTCGGCTTTAAGTTAAATTACTCCAAGACCGTGGCGGCCGTGGCGGCCAGAGAACCCTTGATTCGATTCCCACCTGACACAGAAAGTTTTTTCAATTGAATTAAGTTTTTTGTTCGGCCGTCACCTCTCTGCAGACAATGGTAACCCTCAGAGAGTAAAAGCTTGTTGAGAACATAAGCCGTTCGGAGTCGACATAAGACTTTGTTGGCCCAGTTCTCGATCATTTGTATTCAAACATTTCACATCGCGCACAGCACAATTGATTATAGGAAGCTTGGTCAAAGTCCTTTCAAGGGCTGAAATGACCATTTGGTTTCTTTTTTTTTTACTAGAAGACCGTTTATCCTAGAGAAAAGTGTTATGAGATAAAACTAAAGATCATACATTTTAACGTCAGATGAATTCAACAATAATAACAGAGTTTCTTATTCAGGAAAAATTCCTTAAAAGCTACAAAACTTTCAGACTTTTTTTTATTTTTCGCAAATAACTCAAAAATTGTTTATTTTCCAGAAAAAATATTTGCATAAAATATAAAAACCATAAAACGTAGCATCGATTCAGTATCAAAATAAAATAATATAGATTAGATATTATTAGAAATAATAAATTAGATATTTAAAAGTAAAAAGTCAAACACATATATTTTTTCCAACTTTTTATAGAAAATCAATAAGTTGGTTCAGGGTGTTTCCAATAATTCTGGCAGAAGTTAGAAATCGTTCTAATCACTGTATTAGGTCTTCAATAAAGGGATTTGAGGTTAGTCTGCGTAGTGATGCAACGCCAACTTTTAAATAACTCCACTAAATAACTCCAAGACATAAGCCTAACATAAGTTCATCTTTACAGAAAGTTCTTATATGGCAAACTAACCCTACAGTAGTCGCGTATCTAAGTAGTGACATGATTGATTGCGCGGCCTACAGATATATGCCATTTTAAAATTATAAATAACAGATAAAAATTCAATGGTTACTGTTAAATAAACTGCATCGGAGAATATTCGGCATTAAAGGTATATCTTTATTGTTTTAGCAACTCAAACCTCAGTTAACTGACGAGTTAACGTGCAACTTTCAGTCGACTTGTTATATGCAACTAGCAGTTGAGCGATTATTCAAGAATATTTTCTCGTTTTTAAAGAAGCGATTTTCAACACTTTAATAACAACACAAAATTTGTATTTATAAAAGGCTTAATACAAGCTATGATTAAATGGTTACACTGAAATATTCGAGTTAAATCATTTGAAAAATATAAATACAAATTTATAAATACGCAATTTCTTTTTTACAAAATGAGTGCAGCAAATTTTTTCATAAAATTTTTCGGTTCGGGTGCAGTTGCCAACGCTTTGCCCCTGCGTAATGCGGCACTGGGCACGACTTAAAGAGCCGAAATTTTTTTGGAATTATTTGCAAAATCGTTGGTTTTACAGTTTTTTTCTCTGAGTGTAGTCGTAACTCTGCTTCAACTGCAGACCAATGCTTGTTTAATAATTAGTAAACACTCGTTTAAGATCAGCCTGTTCGTGATCACGTTCACAGCATACAGCTAGCAATATCATGTATCTCAAAAAGCCTCAATCTTGTCTGCTTAGCTATCTTATTTCTGCGAAACAGAGCAGAGAAACTGAAAACTTTTACTTTCTTGATATTTAGTTGTTTTTTTTTTTTTTCTTTCTTACTTATTCACTACCTACACGTTGATAAAGCACTTTATGTATTTATATAAATACTATATATTTTATCTCTTAATAGCTGCAACTTATGGTATTTCATGCTACTTGCTCACTCTTTCTCTTTTGCTATTGATATTGACGCTATCGATAGCTTTCTTTAAGTTTTCCAACTTTTATAGAGTGTTGGTTTTTCTGTGCTTTCTAGTCATTCACCTAGCGTGATGGCGTTTATACTGCAGTTATTATCCTTTTTCTAATAATAATAAAATTTAAATGAATCGGTTATTAAATTGAATTCAATAGCCCTCTAACTGTTTAAGGTTTTATGCTTAAGGTTAATTTTAATTTGAAGATATAAATTGCAGAAATTGTCAGCATACAAGCGAAAACTTTGCCGGATGCGGGAAAAAGGGAGCAGTCTCTTTCCCCCCGGTAAAAATAAAGTGGTTCGCTCATTTTAATTATTTTATTGAATTCTTCGGAAAATTTATCCCAAAATTATCACTTTTCGTTTGAGTTACAGTTACAAGCAACAAAATGTAATATGTTAGAAAATGAGTAGCTTTTATTAAGCTTTTGTGATTGCAGTGTCCAACCGAAGGTTAACACAGTGCATTAAAATGTTACAAATCTGTGGAAATTTGACTAAACGTCTTCTCTCGAGATACGACGATTTTCTAAGGTTTCTGTATTATATATAAAATTTTAATGCGCTTCTTTTGGTCTAATCGCCATATTTCTATGAATTTTAGAAGATAATATACGCAATTGGCAAATCGACTAATTTCGAATTTTTTCTATAACAATTTAAAAAATTTTAAAACGTCCATTAACGGAAATTTGACAAAACAACCTGTCTCCATATAGTCCAAGCACATTTTCAACAATTCCCCTTTGACAAAAGAGCTTCTTTTGAAGAAGTCTCCACATTTCAATTTAACAAAACTATTTAACTTTTGCTATTGAAGAGAAAAAAAATATCGCAAAATGTTTACTTCATGTTTGTGTATAGTGTCTAGTATAAGATTTCTTTCAATTTCTATATAAATATTTTGTTCGGTATTTTAACACTCTTTTAGCTCTACTGAAAAGTGGACGATTTAGAAAGAAGTCGTTTTGTCAAATGTCCACAGAAATATATAAAATATGATTAAACCTAACTGATAATATACAAAAAATATTATGAATGAAAAATTTTTTGTTTTATATTGAATAAAAATGTTTTGTTTGTTTTCGCATGATTTAATTTAACTTACTTTTATATAAATCTTTTATTAATGTTTTAGGTTTGTTCACTAATAAAAAATTGTAACAAATTGTTACAAATTTTTACTAGTAAAGCGTTCATGTACTTGAAAAACTTGCAACGAGAGAAGATTTCTACTTGCAAGAACTTGCAGTTACCGAATAAAATTGTTTGTCAAAAAAAAACCAAGCTGACAAAAGCTATTCCTTGTGGATTTGCTATTAAAATGACGAAAAAATATACATTTGTGCTTAAAAGGCAAGCAATTTTAATTTTTTTGTATATGGCTCAATTTTTTTTATTTTAATACTTTGAAATATTTAAAAAAACTCGAATTTACACAATTTTTCTGGGTTTCAAAAAAGCTGTCAAGTCTTTCGATTAGCTGTTAATTTTCCAATTTCTACTAGTTTTCTGTTCACGTACTTTTTCTACTATTTTTCTCTTTCTGACATTTATTTTCTCAATTCTTCTTTTACTCTCTCCCTCCCTCCCTAAGTGAACTTACATTTTGTTGACATGTTTTTTTTTCCTCTTAATGACATTTTCAATACAATAAAAGATGTTTTAATAAATACGAGTACAAAATTTCTTATTGTGAAAAAAAATGTTGTGCCCCCCAGTTGAAATGAGCTTCAAGCGTCTATGAAAATTATGTGTGTGGCCACCAAGTACGGTAAAGTAAAACATTTACCTAAAAAAGTAATTTCTGGAATTGCTAATTTATTTTATTGACACTGTTTCTTGGCCCAGCCTAAGACACACAGAATTTTTATAAAAACAAGATAAATGTTAAATTGAAATATTATTATTTATTACATAAAACGAACAATAAACAAACAAAAGCTTATTTTTCAAAACGATCAAATTGATCCAACTGTGGCTTATATGTGCTCTTCTAAAGTTAGTAAGAAGTGCATTTTAATACATTTTTGGACATTTTGTGTTGCAGTGCCACTAATCTTAAAAAAATCTGAGATCATTTGGCACTTTTTTAACTGTGTTCTTGAACCAGGTTTTAAACATTGTTGATATGAAAATCGATTGCCATGCAATAAGAACAGCGTAGTGGTGAATGTTCGCTTTGTCCATTCTATATATTATAATTATTCAATGACAGGAATCCTTTTGTGTTTATAACACATCCCTGTCTTAGCGGCTTAATTCTGGGATTCATGACTAACAACCAGCACTTTACAACACACTCTTGGGATGCAAAAATAAAAGTCTCATCATACGATCCATAACACGGATTAGAGTTCGTGCAAATGAGTAAAGTATTAAGACACCCAGAAGAGTAAATGTACTGGGTGACAACTTCATGACTCCTGACGTAGCCAGCACCCCATTTTAGAACCCAATATAAATTCACACCATATAAATTTGATACAATATACTTAGATTCGCACTTGTACCAAATACTTGTACCAGATTCACAAACTATATGAATGCTTCAATATTGGATTCAAGAGTACCAGTCAACATTTTATTTTACATATTTTTGTCCGATAAGAATATTTCTAAGTCATGATGTTGATTAATATTCAGTATTTTTGAACTAATATATATTTTTAACTTTTAACGAAAAAGTAACCCAGAAATATAAGCAGAACCAGTTTGTGTAGAAAAAATTTAATTGTTGTACTGCCCTGGTTTGCAAAAAATTAAGCTTCATAGAAGCGCTCGCAGAAGCAGCTAGGATGTCATGTGTCTTACCGCCAAAAGTAGCAGTAAATGCACGCCTTTGCTAGAAGAGTCCTAGCTTCATTGCTTATTGGGTTGCTACAATTACAGTGGTTGTAGTGATTAAAGCTATGTAGAGCGAGCTGAGATGAAAGGGTTTGTGGAAGTTTATTCTCGCCTTGTGAGTTCCGTAGACTTCTAATCCTTGAAGACACAACAGTCCTTCGAGCTGCAGTTTCTTTTAATGTTTCTGATTGAATAGCGCGATAGTAGAATGCTGCACCTGTTCTCCTGCTCTACCTTGATATTCTACCTGAAGGGATGGGCATTTTATAGTCTTGTAATTTCTTTCTGAATTATATTTTTAAAACAGTTCAATTTATATAAATTGCAAAAAAATTCAACAAGCATACCACAACGTCACAGTTTGTAAATACTGCACAAAACAATCCTACATGTAAAAAAAGCTTAACGCTCAAAACAAACTAAATAAGCACAGATTGGACTGAAATAGAATTAATTACGGAGCGAGCGAAGTGTGCAATTTGCTTAAGCTATAAATGCTTATAAACACAAAACTCATTTGAAGAGCGCAACATCAGTTATATCAAAAAGCCAAGCACCAGAAGAATTCCTTGAATACGTGACACAATAAGAAATTATCAACAACAAAAACCATATTAAAAGAACAACAACGTGTTTACTGGCAATGCTCGTGTCAGCGCACAAGTTCACATTATTCAAGACACTAACTTCGGCGAACTGCAACATAAAGTTATTGAAGTTGTTTAATAATTTGCATTTAAACTTATAATTATGATTTTAATAAAATTTTTTAAATTTTCGACCTAATTTCTGAAGGGAAGAACTCTGTGGCGACAAGGAATAACGACGTAACTCAAAATATCGTAAAAAAACGATATTTTAATAGAACTAACTTCGACCTTTTCTCGGAAATATATGAACCGTTAAACCAACGAAATAGGTGCAACAACATAAGTTGTTATCTATTCTGTACAAAAAATGGATTTCTGAATCCTTCCAAAGATTGACGTAAAAGGAAATGCCATATCGCTTTTTTACGATATTTTGAGTTAAGTCGTTATTCCTTGTCGCCACAGAACTGTTCAGCGAAGAAATTTTAAAATCAGTCTACCCTAATGATCATTAATATTTTGCAAATAGACAACAACAACGCGAACAATTAATTCAATACGTACGTGGCACAATAAGAATTCAACAATAAAAAAAAACATGTAAAAAACAGTAATGTTTTTGTTGGCAGCGCATGTGCAACAGAGCTGTAAAAGAATGCAATCATTTGTAATATCAAATCATTCAAATCCCAATCAATGATTTGACAAAATGAATGCATTCATTTCGAATATAAATCACATGATTTAAAATCACAAAAGATTGCATTCTTTTACAGCTCTGATGTGTAATTTCACAAGTTATAAAAATATTGAGGACACTAAATTAAAGCACAGATAAAATTTTTGACGTTGTTGTAAATATTATTTGCTTTTTTGCCTAAGTTAACTCTAGACTTTTTTTTTTATAATAAATGAGCTTCGTCGCCACCTAGTTTTAGAAGCGAAGAACTGTACAGTGAAAAAAATTTTAAAATCTGAAAATCCATTGCTGCGATCTGATCCCGATAACATTTTGCCAATAAGTTGTCCCATGGATAATGATAATGGACAATAGGCAGATATTTTACAAATTGAAAAAATTATGTGATATTGAATGTTTTGCATTATTTAAGTTTTTAAAGTTCAAGGTAATATGTAGGTACAAAACTAAAAATATATAAATTAAAAGATAAAAAAAACCCTTTCATTGCAGGTTGTGACAATTGACTTTTTTGTTCATTATTCGAAATTTGCAGCCACTTTAAATTAGTTTATTATGATCATATATTTCCTTGCTTAAAAATATAATATGGTCAATGATGTGCTCGCAAACAAACGCTAATAATGTCTGAATTTTTTATTGGATTGTTATGATTTTTCGTGGGTTGATTAAGAATAGTAATATAAATAATATTAACAATGTTGTATTGTGTCGGCAGTGACATGCTGATTAGGGTACGTAGCTTTTATGCTATAGGACCCAGGTTTGAATCCCATCTGACACAGAATGTTTGTTCAATTGAATTAATTTTTCTATCACCTCTCTGTAGACAATAGCAAACCTAAGATCAACACGGATCAAGAAAATATTTTTGTATATTTTAGCCTTTTTGTTTTTGCAGCTGTTGTGCTGTGTTATTAAAATATATTGCAAGAAAAATGTAGATTACATTAAGAGAGAAGTGAAAAAACTTAAATTATTAGATATGATAAAAAAAAATTATATTAAAAACTTTTCTTAATAAAAAAATCAAGAATACACCCTGTATCAAATAATGTTGCTTACTTATTTGCCTGCAAATATATGCTGTACAAATTTAACTTTGCTCATTTTTACAGCACGACCTAAACATCGATTCAGCTCTGTATTTCTTCACAGGCCTAAAAGTAGACTCGCAAATTTCTTGAAACGCAACACAACACAACACAAGAAAATTTACTTATAAATTACCATAATATGCGCTACACTGATTGAACCTTAACTTAATTTTAAGCTATTGTCTTGATGATAAGAAGCAACAGGGAGTCGGCCACGCGTTAATGTACTACAAACTGAGTTTTTATTTTTAACTTTTGTTTATAATAGAAAAAAGAAAAAAAAAAACAGCACTTTGAGAAAAGCTTGTCTAAACCAATAAAAATACGAAATACTTAAATATAAATATACTCCAAGAAACCATGGAAAATCCTAACGCCTTCAATAAAACGAAGGAATGTATATTTTTTTTAGTCCTCTTAAATATCTTAATACTCTTAAATAATAATTTATCGAGGTGAAAATCACCTGTATGAGAAAGTACTCAGAAATAAATACAGAATATTTGTTGCCGTTTTAATGACCTTACTTATAGACAATCGGTGGGTGCTTCCTACAATCGCTGATGACTGAAAATAGAGTATAAAAAACAAACACTTGCTACAATCCAAAGGAAGCACTCAAGTGTGTCTAGATAACGACCTTTGGTACGTAAATATATTATGTAATTACAAAAAAAAAAAAAAAACACTTTAGCTAATTTACGTTTGAAGTTCATTGAAATCAAAGTACCAAAAACAGGATTATGAATCAAAAGATGTAAGCAGCTGAAGTAAGCGGACTAAAGACATGAATTGAAAGAAAGACGAAAATCTTTAAAGAAACCATTAATTATGTATTAACAGGTAAGAAACAAACATTAAGCTGAAATTTACGGGGCGTTTAATTTATAACATAAAAAGAAATCCAGGAGTTAAATAATTAATAAAAAAAGCACGATTTGTAAACAACCTTTCAAAGAAACCACTTTGATAGATTAAGATATATAAACGAGATCGATGATTTGTCGGAGTTGTAATATAAAACAATGCATCGTTAAAATCATACAAAAATTAGTGAAACTAAACATTTTAAGAAAACTTTTTGAGTATGTTTTGTCAATTAAAAGTAATTTGATAAAAATATTTTAATGGGAATGTATAATTCTCTATTTAACGCGACTCTTTGTGTCACCGAATATAACACTTTAAAACCATTTTGTCAAGAATTTTGTACATTTAGTACAACTGAATTTCAGAATTCTTTGTTAAAAAAAAAAAAAAATATTTAAAATTAATACAATTCATTATTTATTCTTTTTATAAAAAAAAAAAATCGCTGAAACTGATAAAATTTTAAACTTTGAAGTATTACCAAGTTATTAAAAATTCCTACGATTTTTATAAAACGCAAGTTAAACTGATTTAGGCTTTTAAGAACTAAATAAGAAAACTAAGGATTCAATAAAAAGTATTCAAAATGAGAGAGTATTATAAAAAGTATATATAATAGTGCTATAAAGTAGTGTAGCACTCCTCCTAAACGAAATTTCCTAATGATAATCCTAATAATCCTAATGAAATTTTTTTTGTATATTTGGTAGGTAGGATAATAGGTCATAAAGTGTTTTTCACCCTCCTACCATTAGTGCTTGTGCATAAACAATATACAAATATTTTTATTACAGTCGTTCATTAAAGTGAGGTAAATTATGTGAAGTGTTGCGTCAATTTGACATTTCATTATGAGTTTGTTATGTGTCACAAAAAAATGTGTTGAAAATTTTTTTTAAAGTTCCCATCTTTATATATAAACAAGGGGACGTGGCAATTCCCATAGAACACAAATTTTCGATATCAGATTGCTTCGGAATTATAGGCCGCACAGCCTTGGAATAGCAACGAAACTCAGTATGGAGTTAGAAATTGGCCTCAACTTTCTACTGGAAAACTGGCATGGGCATTGCAAAACTGGGCGTGGCAAATCGGACGCTTTTTCAGACGCACATATATGTAAAAATTTGGTATTTCTCACGTCGAAAAAAAATATTTTCATATATATTTTTCAAGTTATACACATTGCAATATTAAAAAAAGTTAAAATTTATCATTCGGACATGTAGTAACACAACTATATCTTCAAAATCGTTCGTCCTATAAAAAAAATGTTTGCGTTAAATTTTAAAGATCTTACATTGATAATCTTTGTGATGTACAGTTTTACCAACGTTTTTCTGAAAATTTTTAATTTTTTCGGCCACTAAATATTTTATTCATATTTTTCGCGTCACCACTATTTCTTTGGTATTTGGAAAACATTTTCTTATTGAGGCATTAACTTAAACGAATTATTTTAAACGAATTTTTTAAAAACTACCAACACAATTTTTACAAACAAAATACTTTCATTTTTTTTTTTTTCAATTTTTATTGTTTTTCAGCTAGTAATACACTAAGTAATATAAAACAAATTTGCTTAGAATCAAACAACTAAGAGAATTTGTAAGAATGTTTGAGAATCAAGGAGCAAAGCTTAAAGGCCAACTTGAGAATCAATGAGTTCCAGACCCAAGCGAAAACACTAAACAAATACTATTTTGCTCTTCTGGCAATCTATACTCTATACTACTATTAATAAATCTGTAGCCACTTTTTATGTTCACTCATCACGTTTAAACGACAACTCAGATTTTTATAAAATTTTGTACACATATTTATAGGTCAGCAGAGAGTGCAATAGGATACTTTATTTTAACCCATTAACAACCAATGTTACTATATGGAAACATATGCGTCTCGAATTTTCATTAAATACTGCATAATATTTCAAAAGTTTTAGTGCCAGTTTTTTAAAAAAAGTAAAATTAGCATGCAATAATAACTTATTTCTGCTCAATGGCATACATAGTTTTCACCAAAATCTTGCTTCAAGTCTAAAAATGTCTTTTTTTTATGGTTTTCTTTCGGCCCTAATGGATTAAATTGCACTTCGGTTAAACGAGAACAAAATCAATAAACGCTTTTAAATTTCATTCAATTTGATACCAAAATCATGTATGTAGTTTGAAAACTGTGAACAATTTTAGTACCAGATCTTTTTAGTATTAATTATAAGCTGAGAATGAGAGAAAAACGACTTGAAATTCACACTTTTAGCTTTGAAGGCAAATATTTCAGTCAGTTTGCAATGGATTTCAATAATTTTGTTTGAAAAATGTTGTTTGTTAAAATATCCTTCAAACATAAGTTGAAATTTTTACTAAACCAAAGTATTAGTATTTTTAAAAATTTTTTTAAAAAATGTTCAAAAATTTTTAGTTTAAGCCAAAAAATTGGATAAAAGTTGTTTTTGTTGTAAAAAAAATTAAATCCAAAATTTAGGTTTTCGATTTCCTATCAGATGATATAACAATCTTAAGGTTAATAATTTGTAGTATTACTTAAACAATAAAAAATCGTTTTGGTAGCGAAAAATGAAGCCTACCCACTATCAATTTTTGAATGAAAACTTTTTGAAACCCGGCGAAGCGGCGGGTTTAAGCTAGTAGGTAATAAAATTGGAATTAGGAACAGTTTTACTTAAAGGCCCATGCCCTTCTTTTTTTTTAACGTGTATTTGGAGCCCCCTCAAATGGTTTAGGAGCATGAAGTGATACAAAAAAACGGAAGTTGGTTATTCGACCATATTTAAAAAGTTCATATTTTTATTAAAAATTTGTCCAATGAACTTAGATCTCAGAACTGCTCAAAAAACAAATTTTTTTTTTGCACTACTTTCAAAATGACGGGCATATTTTCTTTGCTACCTGTAGCGATATAGTCGCTTGTGGCAACTTATTATGCTCAGCTCCTATTATACACAGAATGATGAATCAAAAGCTTTAATATGAACACACTTTGACCTTCAATCTGACATATAAAAAATACTTATGAAATAATTTCTTCATATTAAACAAATTATTACATTATTTTGTTCAAAACGTAATATTTTACAACTTTAAGAATTTTTTTTATAGAAAGCATTGAATTGCAGTCATACACTTTTTCTAGAGTACATTTGAACTTGCTGTTTAAACAAAAATTTTTTTAACATTCTGACTCATAAACTTTTTTGTTTACAGCCTCTTAAAAATATTAATTTTAATAAATTTGCTGAATTTTGCTGACTTTAGGGTTAAATATTTCTGATGGGCACGGGTTAAGAAATGTTAAATTTATTCACAATATAGTGCATAAAAGCATTATACTGCCGTTGAAATTTATGTTTGAGATTTGCTTTGTTTGGAAGATACAGCTTTTCAAACTTCGTGAAAATTTGCCAGATAATATGTATATGGTCGTTATATGACTTTATTCAAATAATTTTGACTAAATTTGCAAATGAAGTTCAAATTTGCATATTTCAGAGTTTGAGTTATAACGCGCGTAATTACTTTAAAAATCATTAAAGATGATTTTCTGCTCACTGCTCAAGGTTATGAAAAACAAAGTAAGCATTGAGAGGAAGAAAATATTTGTATACGAATTTGTTTGAATGTCAATATATCGGCGGTATATGCAAAAAAATAATCCTGCCTATGTATTTTGTCAATAGCGCTGCTTAACTCCAAAAAAAATTAACTCCATAGTTGAATGTGGAAACACTGGAAAAAAAACAGTCTTCAATTAGGTATGCAACAATTATGTATCCATCAATTTATGTATGCAACAAAGCTTACTTATGTATGAGTCTTATCTGTTGAATGATACGCTATTCTGCAATTTGACAAAAAGTTTTTGGTCTACGTGATTTGCTAACTTTAGCTCACGTATTTTGAACCCAACATTCCAAATATCACAATTATTTGAAAACTGACAAAACCATTTTTGAGAAATTTGCATAGTTAATTTTTGCGAATTTTAGGATAAAATTATCTTGCCAGTAGTCTTTGACATAATTCGTCAATTTCGACAACTTTTCAAAAATTGTTGAAGGAATGTTGAATAAATACGAATGTGAAAGATTTCACATATCGTCGTTGCGCGTGCAATACCGTCTATCCGCCACTTGCAATACCACGTATATTGCAAGAAGGTCAAAATTGAAATTTGGATCTTAATTAAACTTGATTTAATTAATAAAGGGCGAATTTTTCAATAAATGCTCATTTCAGAACAAATTAAATATAAAATTTTAATAAATATTTTTAGTATGGTTGAATATGCATTCAATAGTTTAAAAGGAAAGCAATGCGGTACTACGATATATTATTTTTGAAGCATGACTATTTTTTAAAAAATATTAAAAGAACATTTTAAAAAACGCTTGGATTACTGTCCAATGAAAGGACAGAAACAGTTAATTAATTTTTATGCAAAATTTGAACAACTTTTGCTAATATCATGTGAAGAGAGTAAAAAATGCAAGTATTAATTAAAATTCTTATTGCAACAAAAACAAATTTAGCGTAATTTTTTGAGAAAACCTTTTTTATTTTGAATCTTAATTAAAAAAAAAAAGATTAATAATATAAAGGATAAGCTGATGGTGCCGTTGAAATAATTTTCATTTATTACATTTATTGATCTTTAAGACAAAAAAACCAAACAGTTGAATGGAATATAGGGTTTTTAAAAACAGTGGAGAAACTTGCATCGAAAGTCAAAACTTTCAATTTGTTTTATTCTCATTCTGGGTAACGATATTTTTTGAAAAAATGCTTTGTACTAAGAAATTTCATAGTTTTGCAGATATATGAATGCTTTTGATGTCATTGTAAGAGATTTTATTTTAAAAAATAAAAGATAACGTTAATGTTTTAATATTTAATGTCCCTTAGAAAAATATTTATACCATCTAACCTTCACATATATATCACAAAACTATGCATGTTGTAGCGTATCTGTAAAAAAATATATCTGAGATTAAATTTCCTTTTTGTCTCTCATAGGGTGACTGACGAACAAAAAACACCTTGATCAGACTTACGAGGTCCCCGGGTACCTTCATATAATTAATATCGAAAAATAGCCTGTAAATGCTTTAATGCTCAGCTAGATCGATTTTGTGAATTCTACGATTTAAAACAATTCAAAAATATTTTTGTAAAAAGTCTTTTTGTATAAGTATTTTTCAAACGTAGAGGCAATAATTGCCTTAGTGTTGCTATGTGCGGAAATAAAAAAGAAACGGTAACTACTGAACCTGATATTATTACAAGACCAAAGAAGGCGTTGACAATATGGACAAACTCTTCGATGACCATTAGCGCTGTTTTTCAACGTGATCGATGTAGAAGCTTTGGCTGCATACATTGTATATATGGAGCACAATACAAGATGTGTATCCACCAATAGACGCAGGAAATATTACAAGGACTTTAGTTTTAAATTGAGCAAAGGAAACAGAAAAAGTGCTGAAATTCCAATTACGAATCCAAGACGTGTTAGAACGAGAGTTGCGAACTCTTCCACGAGTTGTAACTTCTTCTAAAATATCAAAACGAGAATCAAGTGGTCAATTTGCAATTGTTGGGAGTTGCTATCTATGTAGAGAAGAAAATTATGAACAAAGAAAAGCTCGAGAAGCTTGCACAACGTGTTGCAAGCCAGTTTGTTTTGCCCATGCAAAAATCTTCCAAAATGCATGACCTGCTTCAAAAATTCAGAAGAGCAAATAGTTTATCTAAGAAAATACAGAATTTCTTGTATTTATTATACCCCAACGTGTACTGCGTAACGCCAAGAAGGAGGCGTGGCAGGTATAGAAAAATATATATTTTTTTGATCAGCATCACCTCCTGAGTCAAATTCCGTGTGTCCGTCTGTCGACACGATAACAGCCGTAATTTTGAAGCTATCGCGATGAAATTCGAAATACAAGTTTATTTTTAAAAAAGGAAGATCAAGTTTGAAAATGGGCCAAATCAGCTGAAAACCACGCCTACCTCCCATACAAAGTTACTTTATTTTAACCGTAAAATGTTTTTAAAATCCACAAAAATGAATGAAATGCCTTGAAATTCGGCACGTAAGCTTTGATCTCCAATCTAAATCCTGGCTATGAAATTTGGAAAAATCGAATGAAAACCACGCCTACCTTCCATACAAAGTTTTTTTATTTTAAATGTAGAATCTCTTAAAAATCCACAAAAATTATAGAAATGTTTTAAAATTTTGCACATAAACTTTGATATTTAATATAAGCCATCTCTATAATACATGACAAAATCTGATGAAAACCACGCCCACTTCCCATACAAAGTGGCTTTATTTTAAACGTAAGATCTCTTAAAAATCCACAAACATTAATGAAATGCCTTGAAATTTGGCACGTATGCTTTGATATTCAATATAAATTCTCACTATGAAATCTCGAAAAATCTGATGAAAACCACCACCTACCTCCCATACAAAGTGACTTTATTTTAACCGAAAAATCTCTTCAAAATCCATAAAAATTAACCAAATGCCTAGAAATTTTGCATGTAAGGTTTGAAGGTCAATATAAATCATAGCAATGAAATTTGGAAAAATCTGACGAAAACTACGCCTACCTCCCATACAAAGTGACTTCATTGTAACGGTAACATCTCTTCAAAATCCACTAACATTAATGAAATGCCTTGATATTTAGCATATAAGTTTTGGTCTTCAATATAAATCCTGACAATGAAATTTTAAAAAATCGGATAAATACCACGCCTACCTCCCATACAAAGTAGCTTTATATTAACCGTTAAGTCCCTTAAAAATCTGCTGAAATTGCAGAAATGTCTTGGAATTTTGGACATAGGCTTTTATATATAATATAGACAATCACTATGATATTTGGCAAAATCGGATGAAAACCACGCCTACCTTAAATACAATGTGACGTCATAAAAATTGAAAAACTTTCATGAATATATAAAACTGAATGACATCGTGTCTGTATGTACCCAAGTTCCACCCACGTCGTTTATTCAAACCATACATATATTCTTCGGTAAAATGTGGAGTCTTTATAGTAGAAAAGTGGGTGCGGCATTTTACTTTGTTTACAAATTACTCCATGTGGCATTTAAATTAAGTGTATGACACAAATATTTTTGCAGATTATACATAAAAATTTTATAGACGTAAAAAGATATACGTCTTAGATATACTTCAGACTTAGATATACTTCAGTATGGCCACGGGGGGATATTATAGCTTCAGTACCCTGCCGAAGCTCCATTCTATAGTAGTTTTTTATTGAAATAAAATAATAACATTTTTTTTTTGTTTTGAACAAAACCATATATAAATTTTTTTAAAAACAAATAAATGCTTTCTAAGAATTTCATACAAAACATATTAAGTTACCTGGGTAACTCGTCAGAACAATTAAAGTGTAAAAATATTTTTGGCGCCCCCACCCACCCCAATTTGTTAATTATTATTGTAAAAAAGGTAAAGTTAATAGGAAGTTAGGAGCTCTCAGGAAGTTTCAGCCCTTAAGGGGTTACATGACATTGGCAGTTTTTTGAAATCGTTTCTTTTCTTTTTTTTTAATAATTTTGTATTTTAGTAAATATTCTTAAAACTCTAAGAAAAAAAATTTCATGGAAAAATTCCTACGGGTTATAAAGTTACAGCCGGATTAGTGAGAGCGCATTTTTAATTTTTGCGCTACCTACGTACGGCAGCTGGTATATAACTTGTATAACTTGTTTTACTTGCTATCTGACTTTTGGTGGTTGTTATTTCGTACCTACTTGAAGGGTGAAGCCTGAATTGCTAAACGATTGCAAAAAACTATAAAAAACAACACAAGATAACGAAGCAGGCATGGCAGACTGGAGGTAACCTTTTTTTTCTTTGTTCACAAACTTTGAACGCGTTTATCTTGAAACCATGTTTTTCGTACTGGTTGCGGCACTAGCGGGTTCATTTTTTTCGAAATTTCTTTTTTTGTATTTTTTTAAACTTGTGTTGCTATTGTATGACACGAGCTTTTTTTTAAATTTTTTTTCGATTTTTTATGAAATTTTAAAGTCAATATTTTTTTCGAAAAAACACACTTTCAAATTTGGAACATCACCAAAAATTGGAAAAAAATTTAAAAAAAAAACCTCGTGTCATACGATAACTAAATTTGTTAAGATTTAAAAAAGTCATTTTTTCCAGATCGGACAATTTTTGCAACTCCCAGCGCTGCAACCACGAGGCCCCGTTTTTTCTCTGCCGCCAGTTTGGAGCTCTATAAAACCATGTTGGAGTGAAAAATATATTTTTGTGAATTTGTTTTTTTTTTGTAATTTGTTCAATTCTCTACAATAATAAAAAAAAAATGTTGGAAAAATGTTTGTTTTTGACTGAGTTATGAATTTTTAAAACAAGGTCGGTTTTCTCTGCCACGAATGTCATGTCCCTCCTTAAGCTTGGTTACTAATGATCAAATTCTTTGTTTTAAATTGCAAAAGGTACCCGGGTACTTCGTCAGTCTGATAAGGGTTAAACTACTTTTTTAACAAAAAAAAAATAATTTCTCTGGATTTTATTTGCATGTGCTTTCATTGAAAGGAGTCGTTAGGGTCGTGGACAAATCTAAGCTTGCAACAAAATTTGAACAAAACAAAAAAGCAAAAAAAATATGAGTTTTATGATTCCTTCCTTTTACTGCATTGTTTGATGTTATTTGGTATTTCTTTTTTTTAGTTTTTTTTTTTTTTGATTTCCTAAATTTAGATAAAATATGAAGCAACAAATGATGTCATAATTTTAACGATGGGTCAAAATGAGTTTAATTTTTTTTTTCCTTTGATGTGATAGCTTAACACATTAATAACAATGATGCGACAGTTAAGCAAAAATCACATTTTATGGCTTAAATATTACATTTTGCTGTACGTGGAGCAGAGATAATCAATTACAGTGGCGAAAAAAAAGTCCAACGATTTTATCTCGGTGTATTTTAAGCGGCATCATAAAAAAAATGTGTAAAAGACGTGATGCCGACTTTGATGACACTTCATAAAATTTAAAGACAAATAAAGCCATTTTTATATAGATGGCAATTTTTATAAATTTAAATTAATTTTCTAAAGTGGCAGAGATAACGCAGCATATAGTAGTTGTGTACAATTTCATGCCCCATCGGTTGCTCTGCCTCCGAAAGGCACGCCCATAGGCAAACAAATATCCAAAGATAAACAGCAATAACAACACAAACAGCAAGTTCATCATCATTGTCAACATTGAAATGTTGTGTGTGTCGATGTGTCGAAATATGCTAATTTCAAGCGCAGGCAAACCTAGTAGGAAAAAAAGCTATGTGTGAAAATATGTATATGCTATCCACCAAATTGGTCAACACGCTTATGCAACAACAAAGACATGTACAATCAATATAACCCAGTGAACCATAACCCAACCGCCGATTTCTAGGTGTCTAATGTTGAACTACCTCTAACTTAGTAGCTGGTATATTTAATAAGACACCAAAACTAATTGTTTTTTTTTAAACATCAAAGGAAAAAATCAATATGTAAGGACCACTGGAGATGAATGTCAAGCATACTAATCTGATTCTTGTTTCATTCAATCTACAAATATAAACGATTTTTATTTCTTAAAAATAAATTCTAAAAATCATAAAATAACTATTATCTTGAAGTTTTATTATAAAGCTTAACGATAACAGTTAGTAGTGATTCAGTTATATATACTCCCAAAATAATGATTATCTTTGAGTTTTTTTTTCGTTCAGATATATTTTTTGTTTTTTTTTTTTTTTTTTGGTATAAATTTTTATTAAAGTTTATTTTTGATTTTTTTTTTCGATCAAAATTTAAAATTATTTTTAAAGTTTTTTTTTTTCAATAACAAAATATAACCTTTTCTAGAGTTTTATTTTTTCGGGCAGATATATCACTGATTTTGTAAGTTTTTTTTTTTTTTTTGGTCACAAAAGAACGCTTTATTCAAACCAAAACTGCTTTTGTTTTATTTTTTTGTCAATAAATCCTGAGGGAAACCCACCAGGTTTCATGCAATTACACCGTAATAAGTTATGGCCCCAAAAAGAAATGAAAAAAGGCCCCACAATTTGGGATGGATGTAATTAGATTGCAAAAAAAAGATCCCAATTTCCTGAAATAAGACGCTAATAAGAAGATAACACCCCGAAATTGCTTTTATTTTACATGCAAGCATGAATCGAAGGAATTATTCTATAAATTCGATATCAAAATCCATTGAGCATAAATAGCTCTACAATCTTCCTATCGTCTTCTGACAACTCCAGATATAAGCATTTTGGGGCATACTTTCATTTATAATTTCTGTCTTTTTGAGATCAAATTACATTATCAAAAATTAAATCCAAGAAAAATAAAATATGGTTCCAAAAATTAAATATAACCCTAACTTATTTTGTTGTTGCTTGTATAATTTTTTGGGACCTTTTTTGATTATATTTTTTTTAATTTCCGTCATAGTTTATTGGGGTGAAATTTCATGTCGTCAGACCCACCAACGTTAAAAATAAGTTTTTCAGTAAAAACAAACATTTCTTATAATCAAATTTATAAGCAAAATAAGTGTTACGTATTGCCTTTTATATTTCGGGACTTGGCAATCCTGGTGTTGCAATCTGTCAACTGAAAGCTCTATCGCAAAGTTTGACATTTCTTGGCTTATACGTACTCAGAACGTTTTGACATACGAGCGCTATTTGCGTTGTTTATAGTAACTTAAAAGATTCATCTCGGTCTAAAAATGGAATTAAATCGTGAACATTTTCGTGCGATTATTTTTTACAACTTTCGACGTGAATTAACACAGCAACAGTGCATGGATGAACTTAATTCAATTTTTGGCGATGAAGCTCCATCAAGGACCAGTGTTTATCGATGGTATGGTGAATTCAATCGTGGTCGTAGTTCACTCCAAGACGAATTTCGTGAAGGTCGTCCGAAATCAGCTGTTGTTCCGAAAACCATTGATGCTGTGCGCGAACTGATATTGCAAGATCGTCATGTTACCTATCGTGAGATTGAGGCAACCTTAGGCATAAGTGGGACCAGCATACATTCAATATTGCATTTTTGAGCACCCAAAACATCGATTTGATGGGTCATCCGCCGTATAGTCCTGACTTGGCACCGAATGACTTCTTTTTATTCACAACCGTGAAGAATAAACTGCGTGGACAACGATTTTCGATGCCCGAAGAAGCGGTTGCGGCATTCAGAATGCATGTTTTGGAGATACCTCAATCAGAGTGGCAAAAGTGCTTCGACAATTGGTTCAAACGCATGCAAAAGTGTATAGATCTTAATGGAGAATATTTTGAAAAACAATAAAGTGATTTTCGATGATTAATATTTGTTTTTGTTCTCTAATCCCGAAATATAAAAGGCACCCCTCGTATTTCTGAATATAAAAAATAAGTAGCATTTTTGAGCTTTCGATGTTAAAAAACAAAAACTTAAGAAAATGAGTTTTATTAAAAAAAAAAAAAAAATAATAACATTCAAGAACTAGTTCCATTTTGTTAAAAAAAAAAACTTGAAATATAAGCTTTATTTCTTGGCAAAAAAAAAATATTTTCAAAGATGAAAAATTATCTGTGTTGTGCAAAATAATAAAACTCAAAAGAGGTGTTATTTTGTGAATAAAAACACTAAACTTAAAAATTAGTTTTATTTTTAAACGAATAATGAAACTAGACAAATAAATGGTAAAAACTAATTTTTTTAATAAAACGTTTTTTAAATAATGAAACATTTGCTTATTTTGCTTAAAATATTACTAGACCAATTCCTGTCAACTACAGTGAAGAATCTTTTTAAAATACAATAACGAAGCTATTAAGGGCAGAGAATTCATGAACTACCATTTCAAATGATTAATTTAAAATCATTTGTTGAACTGAAATGTCCCTAAAAAAAAAACAAATGTAAGTAAATGAGAGAAATTTTTAAAGTAATTTTCAATTAATCTAACGCAATTGATCATATATACAATAAAAAATCGTATCGTATTGTTATTGTCGGCAAAACCAAGAAAAATGTTGCCGCTGCTTTCACCGCTATCCAAGAGGAATCAGCCAAAGTGGGTTTGACGATGAACGAGGGCAAAACAAAATATATGCTCTCTAAAAACAGGGGAGCGCGGTGTCTAAACTCCAACGTTTCATTCGGCAGCTATTACTTTGTAGCACTCAAGGAGTTGATATACCATAGTACCGCTATTAACAACAACAATGACTGCTTTCCCGTGGCACTGGATCAGTTCAAATCTCAGTGGAACAGTTTAGGTGCAACTTTATTACAATTCGGCATCAGTAGCGATCAAGTGTCAAAATACGAATGCGGGCAGTGAGACGAAAACTCGTCGAAGAGTAATTCAGATTTGCCAACTATGTTCGTTTGAAAAAAATGTTTTAAAGTTAGCAGCATTTTAAGATGAGAAATAGAGCCAAGAAAAGAGCTGGTTCTAGTTTTTGTTATTGCATTGTTAATAAAATAGTCACGATCTAACCATGAGCTCTACGAAGACATTGACATAGTTCGGCGAATAATTGTGCAGCGACTACTCTGGCTGGGTCATGTCCATGGTATGGAAGACGTAGCTCCAGCCAAAGAGGTGCTCGAGGGAGACCATGCCTCCGATAGATGACCAGACCGAGGAAGCTCTAACTGCACTTGGTGTATCCAATAGAAAAAGGAGCGCGCAAAGCAGAGCGAGAGCTCATGAGATTGGCCAATAACCGAAAATGAGTTGTTATGGTCACCTAAGAAGAAGAGAAAAACAAAAAAACAATCTCTAGTTTTGAGAGCGATGTTTTGTGGTCGGGGTTACGAGTTACCACGCGAAGTCTGGCAGTTAGGGCTAATCACAACTTATATATAAAGTATGAAGTCAATGCAAAACTGATGAAAACAGGAAAGTTTTCATTCGATTTTGCCAAGTAAAAACTCAGAGCCCGTATTAAAAAGGAAAATATATAGTATGTGAGATATTTTGTTTAAGTAGACTACTTGTGTTGAATTTTAATAAATTTTAATTTAAACACTTTGACTGGGAGGCAGAAATGGTTTTCATTTGATTTTACCAAAATTTCAAGGCAGAAAATTTACTTTTGTGAAATTTGGGAAGATTTTACAGTTTGGATGAAATCACTTTGAATGAACGAGAGGTAGAAGTGGTTTTCATTAGATGTTGCTGAATTTTATAGTACGGGTTCATATTAGAAATCAGGAGGTATATTTCTTGTCAGTAAATTCACTTTTGTGAAAATTTAATAGGTTTTACAGTTAAGATGACGTCAATTTGTGTAGTTTTTATTATATTTTACCAAGGTTCATCATAGTGATGGTTCGTATTTAAAATCAAAGCTTATGTGCACAATTTCAAGAAATTTCACTATTTCTTCTTGAATTTTAATAGACCTCACCATTAAAATAAATTCACTTTGTAAGGTTGGTAAGCGTAGTTTTCATCCGATTTGGCTCATTTTCCAACTTGATCTTTAGTTTTTACATAAAAGCTTTTATTTTTAATTTCATTACGATAGCTTAAAAATTATGGCTGTAATTGTGATCACAAGCGGACAGAGAAACGGACATAGTAAATATACTCCTTACACAGGCAGCATGAACGGTTCTTAATAAAAATTTTGATTCAGAATAATTGGGGATTTTAAATAAAAATAAAAATAAATGCTTAAATAAAAAGTAAACGTTATACATGTTAGGATACATAAAACCAAATTTTAGCCGTGATTGCTCCTCGAGTTGTAATGCACGCAGGCTTAGTATTTGACCAATGACGCCCAATCTTAGGCAGAATTTTTTTAGCTGTAAGATAAACTAAAATCTAAATTTTAACGCCAAAGCATGCTTAAAACCAAACCTTAGCCGTAATTACTACTTGAGTTGTATGAGAGGTAGACGCAGCATTTGGCCGATCACACCCATTTTTAGCTAAAATTCTGTAGTCGAAATAATTTTATGTCGTCATACCAATCTAATTATATGGGAGCTAGGAGTGACAGCTGACCGAGCATGTCCATAATAATACATTTTTTAATCATCAAATTTTTATGTCTCCAGCTGAACTACTGTTTGAGATATGTGTTTTGTCATCCGTAAATTTGGAAAAATTGCATTGAGCGCCAGAAGCGTTTTAGCAAAAATGTTGCTTGCACATCCATAACAAATGCCTGGTATGTTTATAAAATAATTTTAGAAACACGTTTAAGACATATTTAAATGAAATTAAAAAAGCCAATATTTTGGATCGCTTGCGAACTCTTTTTTGAAAAAAATATTTTTGATATTAAAGAGTTATTGAGTCTAGTCCGAAAGTTTTGTTTAAAATTCGCAAAAAACTTTTTCAACTGGGCTAAGAAAAGAAAGTTGCTTGCTGACCTTCAGTGCAGTTAAATATTTTGACAAATTTGCCAACATTTTATTTCCATAATAAACCAATGAGTCAATAAAACTTTTATGCCGCATACATTTCATAATCGTCTGTATAGCAAAAATAAACTGAGAGTGTGAAAGACCGCCGATGAAGATGGTCGAGATGAAGTCAGATAACGAATGTGTGTAAAAGTGATTGTAGTGGTTTTTGTTGTTGTTGTTGTATGATGAGCTATTAACAAGACGCAGACCTCGATTGGCCTCATTTGAATCTTACAGCTTATTGGACATTGTCGAAATTGTTTTGTAAATTCATACTGATTATTTTTTGCAAACCCCTCTCCCCTTCCCCACCCAATCCCACTCCCACTAACGAAAACAAATAGATACATTCGGATCGGCAAATGATTTGATGGAAAAAGCTCAGCACAAGGTGAGATTTTGTCAAAGTATAAGGGTGGGGGTTAAATGTTGAAGTTGTGCAAGATTTTTTATTAACCCTCTGATAATGTTTAAATGCCCTTTGTTATCTCCCCTTTTTCAGTTTTATACACCACAATCGCTAATGATTTTGCTTTTTTGATTTTTATTTTTGAAAGCAGTTTTGAAAAAAGTTGAAAATGGTTAACAAAAATAAATAAAATTTTATTACTCTGTGAACAAAAAAAAATTAATTTATGTTAGTTTTGTAGGTGTTAAATGGACTGGAAAGAGTGTCTTGTATTGTTAATGTATTGTATTGGGTAACAACATTTTTGAAAATCTAAGACGATGAATTCACTTGTCTAAGATTTAAATTGAGTCGCCTTTACACTGTACACGCCTTGGTGGATATAAATAAAAATAAATTTATAATTTAAGCAAATTTCTGTTCATTAAAATGCTTTTGATTGAATTAAGACAAGCGTGTCACATCCATTGCACTCAGCAGATTTGTAGCCGGAAATTGAAACCAGTAACAAAACATACTCCACAAAGTTTAATAAGTTTTTTCAAACTTTTGCTTTGCTCTTTAACTGTCTGAAAGCGTATACATTCAATGAGCATTCGATGAAGAATGAATAATAAAACTTCCGTTAACCATTGATTTTTGGTTAAACTTTCAAACTTTTAGTATCTTGCTGGATGTTTTAACAAAACACAGACAGCCATACTTTCAGTAGTTTTTTTTTTAAAAATATCACTTCAAAAATTTAACAGTACAAACAAAAATATTACCTCCTGTTATTGTTTTTGAACACTTAAAAATTGTTTTATATCCTATTGGCGCAGGAACTTAACTAAACTATATTAGCGTGCGTTATAATGTGAACTGTTGGACAAAACCGGCAGATACAAACGTTTTATATGAAAAACTTAAAAGTTTAGACGAAAAAAGATGTAAACCAAAAAATAAAACAATAATGCCTCACAGTGATGGCTACAATAATTGTGAAAAAGGGAGCAAAGGTAAGACAGAAAAAATGGTTCATTGAGTAAGTGAAAGAAAAAGAAAAAAAAAAAAAATCAAAGCAAACAAATCCGATCAGTCAAGTCAACCAAAAACTTTGCACGAACGAGTGGCATAACAAAAACCAAAAAAAAAAACAAAAGAAACAGCAACTAACTACTTTTTGATTGTAACTTTTTTGATGTTGCGGTAGGTTAAAAACCAATACCAACAAATACCTCACTATGACGTTGTTACGTGTTTTTAACCGGTACTCAGCCGATTATGCCTTCAGAAAACCCCAACGCTTTACACATTAAGGAGCCTTGATACAACCAATCAACTTGCACATTATTAAATTTTTTGTTGTCGTAGATTTCGTTATGTCTGAAATGAGTCACTGCAGGGAAAAACACCATCACAAGGAAAGCCTTCATCAATCGTTTTGCGTTGCTCACACATTATTTGTGTAAATCATTATTTTAACGCTTCGTAGTACCGAATTAATTTCTTTATTCGCATGCCTTTTATAATTTTCGAGATCAAGGCTGTTATGACAAAAGATTTAATATCAAGATTCAGCGAAAATATTTTGCAATTTGCCAAAAATGATCTTCCAGTGACACCAAATTTATTATAAAAATCTAAATTTATTTCTTTACTGTAGGATTCTCTGTTGTCCCTGCCAAACAACTAGTATATCTAATATCTATTTGAACAGCATTTTTAAATTTCAAGTGCTTCTTTTTGAACATTTCTTCCTTCATCTTTAGAGTTTTGTTTAAACTTATTACAAAATCGACATACATACACCTTAGATCTTGACTAGAAACCCAAAAAACTGATGATTGTTTTTAAGTACTTCGAAATTTCAACAATAAATACACCAAAAATCGTTAAGATATGAGTCAGTCCAAATGCCCCGATCCAAGAAAGCGAAAGTTGGTTGCTCGAACAATTTGAAAAAGTTATATATAGTATATTTGAATCTCAGAACTGCTTTAAAAAAATTGTTTCTACTTCTTCTTCTTTTAAAGTGATGGCTATATTTTCTTTGCTACCTATACCGATTATGCATTTGTGTTAATTTATATTTCTCAGCTCCTATTATACATGGAATGATTAATTGAAAACCATATTATTACGCACATTTTGGCCTTTAATCTAACCTATAAAAGATGCATATGTATTAATTTCTTCATTTTAAAAAACAATATCATATTTTTGTTTTCAGAATGTAATTAAAGCAGTAAGTTGCCTACATAAATATTTTTCTAGAGTACATTTTAACTGTTTGTTTAAACAAAACTTTTTTTAGCATTCTGACTCATCAACTTTTTTTTTAACAGACTCTTAAAAATTTACATTTTCAGAAATTTGCTGAATTTTGCTGACTTTGGGGTCAAATATCTCTGGTGAGCACGGGATAAAAAATTTGAAATTTATTCACAATAAAGATCATAAAAACATTTAGGCAATTCACAAGGTATTGTAAAGTTGTATGTTGTATTGTTGTAAGTGAAAGGTTTTCTCATTTTCACCCTTATAAGTAAAGAGATTTTTTTTTTTTAAATTTTGGTTGTATACAAAGTGACGTCCTATACAAAGTGTTGTACAAAAAATAACTTTGTATGGGAGGTAGGCGTACTTCAGGCCCGATCATGCCAATGTTATACACATCATACAACCAATATAAATAAAAAATGCAACCAAAATTTCAAAGAAATCGCTATACTAATAGGGGAGAAACTGAGAAAACATTTCACTTACAACAATACAACATGCAACTTTAAAAACTTCTTGTGAATTGCCTTATTATATTTCAGTTAAAATTTGAAATTTGATGTTTGCTTCGTTTGGAAGATACAGACAGCCCTTCAAACTTCATAAAAATTCACCTCATAATATGTGTATTGGGGTGGTCGTTATATAGATTTTTTTCAAATTTCAATGATGGATGGTTATTGATTGGCTCCGAATATAAAAAAACTACTTCTTAAATTGAGCCTTAAATATAACTATTTGCACATTTACGCCTTCATACAAAATTTGTCAATAAATAAATAGGTATATTAGTCGTACAGGAATAATATTTTGTTAAAAATTGCATGTGATTTGTAATTAAGAACATAAGTACATAGAGTAAAAAAAAATTCAAATCCGCTCACAACCACGCCTACCTCCCATACACCAAGTAAATTTCAAACGCCTTATCTTCCTTTACATATGACAGATTTCAAAATAATTCGGTACGGAATTATACATATATTGACATCTTATTCTTATCTTATATTTTCCCATAATTATATAAAAATTAAAAGAACACTTTCGTTGAAATAGTAGATGGAACCTTTTTTTATCATCGGGTGTATTATATTTTGAACACAAATATATATATATTTTTTTTTAATATGAAGAAATTATTTCGTGTGCATCTTTTATAAATCAAATTAAAAGCCAAAGCGTGCTTAATGTTATGGTTTTTAATTCATCATTCTATGTATAACAGGAGCTGAGAAATATAAGTTAACACAAATGCATATATACCTTATACAAATAACTATATGTGCACCATTACAAAAACTATTTTTGCGCTAAAATAAAAATGTTTCAAAATTCTGATCTTGCAGTTATATTATTTATGACAACAGTAACATAACATAACAAAGACTTTATTCAATTGTCCTTTAAATTAAATAAAAAAATTAACATACAAAATTTCATCATAGTAAGTAATTATACGAGTATGTGCACAACTTAATTATGTGTGTTTTTTGCTTAATTTTCGAACTTAATAATAAAAAAAACACAGGTGCGTCGTTGGACACACGAGAGAAGCGAAGCTTTTTGCAGTTACATAGATTTGATAGCTTAATAATTTTTTCTTGTAAATAAATTAACTTTTAAATTCAAAAATTTAAAATAACATAAAATAAATTACATATATACAGAAAACATATTTACTGCTTATTTTTTTATTGTTGAATGTCAAATTTCCACGCCAATTACATATACCATAGAGTATAAATTATTATCTAGAGATTGCATCAACTCTGCTTAATCTCTGGCATGTGTTAACAGAGGTTAACAGAGTTTTTTTCTTCATGTTTTTAAGTGAAATAACTCTGTTAACACATGCCAGAGATTTACCGAGTTGATGCAATCTCTATATAATAATTTACACTCTATGCCAACAGCACCACAAACGCATTCACAATACAAAGAAACCGATGCTGGAGACACCTTGTGGCAAATAAAAGCAAATTTTTGGTAGTAGCATAGCAAATACACAATGCTCTATCTATTGATTGATGGTGACGATCTACTTCAGCATAGCTTCTGTTATAATAAGCATTGAATTAACAACATTTTCTATCACGTCTTTGTGGCCTAGTGGAAAGTGCATTGTACTCTCGTTTGAGAGGACGTGGGTTCAATCCCCACGGGCAGGCCAAAAAAGTATTTTTATTATTTAATATTAAAGTATTAAATTTTCTTGTTGTAATAAGCATTAGCAACAAAGAAACCATCAAATTTCCAAGAAAAAATCTGTCGAAAATTTTTAAGATTTCACTCCAAGCAAATCACAGAACCAGGAGTAAAAAGCTTCGCTTCAAAAAGCTTCGCTTCAAAAAATGAAATAAAATTTCATATTAGAAATTTATTTGCTTTTCTTTTTTTTAAAAACTTGGCTCAGCTGGAATTGCATAGAATTAATCAAGGGTTTTGGGTTGGATGGGCTGATACTTTGCCATTCTTGCTATTTTGCTATTTTAAACTCCCTAGCTGCCTCAAATTGCCTTCCATCCTTATATACTTTTCCATAGAGGATTACCCAGAGATTCTCAGTGGGGTCTAAGCCTGGAATTATTGCTGGCCATTGCAGTAATGGTATATTTCTGGCTAAAAAAAAACTCTTTTGTACGCTTTGCACAGTGTATTGACGCATTATCGTGCTAATTAGTCCAATTATCGCCACAAAGTTGGTCGGAAAATTATATTAGTTCATTGTCTAATAAATAAACGTACATTTCAGCATTCATTTATGTTGATATTAAATACTTTGAAGTCTTTCCTTCATAACAAAATGCAGCTCAGACCATGACCAATCCTCCCCTATGGACACGCAAGTGACAAGTGCGCCGCAATTGATTCCTATGCCGCCAATACTTCTTGGAACCATCTGGCCCGTCTAAATTTAACTTTTTTTGTCACTAAAGATAATGTTACGCCATTCCTCATCCAAAAATTGGAACATGATAGCGAAGGCCACACGTGCGTTAATATGTCGAGGCAAAAGGTTAGGTTGTCGCGTCTTGGAAGTATGTGTTGCTTTAGGATTTTCATGTAATATTTAAACTACTCTACTTCTTGTTATATTAAGACCCAATTGACATTTTATTTGTCCGGTACTCATTCCTTCGACTACTGCAATATGTTGAGTTCTCCGTTTACACCGAGCGTCGATGTGTGTTTTCCTATCACTCCGTCTAACTGTGCCATAACTACTAGGACATTTTAAAAAATTTGTTGTTGTGTTACTATGGCGATTAAGCCTTTTGGCTATTTCTTTCATTTTAGCTCCATTTTCGCTTATTCCCAGTATTATTCCCTGGTCATGTTCAGAAAGGCTCGTTCCGCTGGGCATTTTCAATATCTAACACGTAATAATTAAATTAACTTTATTGATTATAAATGAAAAAAACTTACCTTATATTTCGTAACAATTATTTCCAATGCGAGCACTTAAAGCTCTCAATTAAGCAACCAAACACCAACTAAATGCGTTATGCATATATAATTCTTTACTAATGATCATTCAATGCACCGTCACATTTTTCATATAACGGTACATTAAATGCATTACGAACTGCATACTAAAACTTATTAAACAATAACAACGAATAACAAAAACAAACTGCATACATAAAAATACTGTACTATTCTAGGTGGAGAAAAAATGCAAGCAAATATTTATGCACATATAACTATTTGTATGAGGTAGGTAGCAAAGAAAATATGGCCGCAATTTTGGAAAAAGAAGAAGAAACAATTTGTTGAAAGCAGTTCTGAGATTCAAATATACTGGGCAACTGTTAATAATATATCAACTTTCTTAAAAATGGTCGAGCAACCAGTGTTGGATCTGTTGATTTGGTTTGACACATATAAGAAAAAATAGATATATTTTGGAATGTTTTTTACATATTTAATTTTTGGATTTCTAAACTATGCCAATCTTACGATATGGGCATTTCCGGCGTAACTCACGCTACATGCGTACGACTTACAGCTTGGTTTTCTCGGAAGCTTATGTTATTAATGTAAACAAATTTCTTATGTGAATATGTCTTAGAAGAAATAGTAATGGTATGATATACCAAAATTATCGTTCCTGTAACTAATTAAGAATAGCAGTGGTAAATATGGGCGTAACTCACGCGACAATAAAAGGAACTGTGTTTTGCAAGCACGTTTAGATTGTAAAAATTCAGCGACTTTTACCATATAACCTGTTTTTGTTTTTAATTTTTAAATAATGGGAAAACAGTGAAGTTTCATAATAAACCCACTTTACCGATGAATTTTGCTTATTTAAAAATATATTGAGTTTCCAAAAAATACTTGCCGTAACTCACGCGACATAACCCACGCAACAAAATTTCCGTTAAGAAAATGTGGAATCAAAGACCAGAGAAAAGAGCTTAAGAAGAGTAACTAACATCTTAGTTCGGCCATGGTCGAAGCTTACTAGGAGGCATGTCCTATATCTTCAGTAGAGGAGGATTTTAATTTTAGTTAAGACATTGAAATTTTCAGAATGCGAAGTTCATATATATCAGTATTTTACTAGATAAAAAATTTAGTTTCGAAACATATGAAATTTAATTTTTTTTTTTATTTACTTTTTTGTGGAAATGCTCATTGAATACTAACCTTATATCACTATACGTAATATTACTCGTTGAATGTGAGTAAATTTTACGTAGGTTAGTATTCCAGGGTTAAGTACTAGAAAATTAGGTTTTTGGGCTTATGTAGAGGATGCTTAAAATTAGTTTGGTCTCTTTTTTCTAGTTGCTACACCTAATACTAATCTTACCCTTCAAACTAAGCTATCGGTCAAACGATTTTTTTCTTGAAAAGTTAGGACCATTTTGATGTGTGGACAACACAACATATTATTATTTTTTTCAGCAAAATATCCAGCAGTTTGTTAGATTTCGAAAGCAATAGATAATATTTATAATATTATATATTTAGAAAATGTAGACGGACCACGTCCCGTTTTAAGGAAAATTAGAATATCTTCATGGCCACGACACGCTATAGTAATGAAATTTGGTATGTAAAAGATTAGCATCAAGATATATATGATAACAAAATGTGGGCAGACTACGCCCCGTTTTAGGAAATTTTACAATATCTCATGACAAAAAATGCAGTTTAATTTATTATTTTTTGTTATTCTTTGGATTTTTAATTTGCCAATTGATTATTTCATTTGTTTTTTATCTTTTTGATTTAATAATTTTTTTGCATATCTTTCAATTTGCAAGCATTGTTTTTAAATTTTGTATTATAAATTTAATGAATTTAGGCGTATCTTCTAAAACGGGATGTTGTCCGCCCATATTTTCTAAACATATATTTTCATGCTAAGATCCCATAAAACAAATTTTTCATTACCATTGCGTGTTGTGGTCATGTGATATTGTAATATTCACTAAAGCGTGGCGTGTTCCACCCACATTATCTAAATATATAGATCTTAACGCCAAGTTAACTCATACCAAATTGCATAGAATTCAAAATATAACAAACTGCTGGACATTTTGGTGAAAAAAAATATCCAGCAAAAAATAATCGTTATTTCTTTTACAAAAAAAAAAAAACGGCAGAAAATATCATTTAAATTGGAAAAAGGAATAATCGCTACGGTCTCTGATTTAAAAACGAAAAATGGGCTTCATTTATGGTAAATCTTATTTGTATAATATTCTTTGTTATATAAAATGACTTAAAATCTTCTTGATTATAATCTTGCTTAATTGAATTCTTCAAAATAAACTTCAAAAATATTAATTTTCACAACTCGAAATATTATTGTATTCCCTTGGCAGGACAAAACAGTGAAACACTTCTTATGCACGACTTTAAAATATTTTGCAATATGCATCTTCAAATCAGCACATCAACAAAAAAGTTCTGAAGTTTGACATTACTAAACACATCCGCTCGCCCTACACGCTGCAAGTGGCACGACCTCTCACGTTTTCGTTCGGCAACATCAACGTTGCGCCAACGTCGTGTTATCTTTTCAGAAAAAAGAAAGAAGAAGTTCACTTTCGAACCCACCCACCCAAACATAGAAGATAACCCATAATAAACCACTTTAAGCAAACATCAACACCACATAATAGCACCCAACTCAACACTGATAACTACAAACAACACGAAAGCAGCTGCTACAATATACAACACCCTCAATGCAAAACCCGATCAACAGAAGACAACATAAAAGGACGCACATCTTCAGCACCACATCAAGTTAGCAATCAGCATTTAGTTTATATAAATTATAATAACTGAAACCCACAAACATATTATAACACTGTCTACAGAAAACAAAGGTATAAATTAAAAACACACTATTTTATACAAAACACTAACTCCTTGTGCTTTTCACCGCCACTACCCCGATCGTTCCGTTATTCATATATTAGTACATAAGAAATAGTTATTATTTTGCGTACAATAAAATCATATACTATATGTCTCGAATAAGAAAAATTATAAAAAAAAATTAATTGTATTTTCCACGGAATATAAAAAATTTTAGCAAAAACTTGAAAAAGAAAAAGAAATATTCGAAAACATCGGATAAACCACTCCATAAACCGGTTTTCCGAACAACCTGAAAACGGGTTTAACAACTCTAGTAAATATTTATAGATAATATATTTCAAAACATGAACTGATCGTAATATTGCGATAAAAAACTTAGGTAACCGCGTAGGTTATGCATCTAGAAAAATATACCGCAAACAATTTCTGTGCATCCTCTACATAGCCTTAAAAATCCATTTTTCAAATACATACAAGGCCAGAATTTGATCTCAGGCTCGAGTTCCGTGTAGTTGACTATATTTAGTTATGTAGGTCAGGGTCCATTTTGGCGGCCGTGGCGTAGTGGGTAGAGTGTGTGACTCTTACGCCAGAGAACCCAGGTTCGAATCCTCCATCTGACACAGAAAGTTTTTTAATTGAATTAATTTTTCTGTTCGGCCGTCACCTCTCTGCAGACAATGGCAAACCTAAGAGAGTAAAAATTGCCATGAAAAGCTTCTTGAGAACATAAGCCGTTCGGAGTCGGCGTAAACATGTAGGTCCATTTCTGGATCATTTGTGTGCAAACATTTCACATCACACGCAAAACAATTGATCATAAGAAGCTTGGTCAAAGTCCTTTCAAGAGCTGAGATGGAAATTTCCTTTTTTGTTTTGTTTAGGTCAGGGTCCATATCTTATTTTTTCATGTTTTTAAAAATGAAAGAAAATAGAAAATATATCAACGGGAGAGTAATGACAAGTGAAAATAGGATTGTAAGGCAACTTCCAAATTGGTGCAGTTTTAGTGGCTGCCGGATAATTTGTTTAGTTACAAGAGTAAATCTAATAGAATTTTAAAATGCCATATGCTATGACATGACATATGACATAGAACATATGGCATCTGACATGGCAGGACATACGACGTGAAATATGGCACGACATGTGACTTGACATATGACATACCATGTCACAAGCCATATGACATAACAAATGACATTACATATGATATAGCATATGGCATGACAAAAATATAACATTACGACCTTTTGTGCATTGCGACTTTATGTTCCATGCGACTTTTTTGCCTCGCGACTTTTTGTATATCTTACAACTTTTGGACTTTGCGAATTTTTTACTCTGCTACTTTTAATTCCTTGCGACGATTTCATCTCTCTTCTTACAACTTTTTGTGCCTTGCTTCTTTTTAGCATGTGACTTTTTTACCTTGCGACTTTTTTACCGCGCGAGAGGGGGCAAATATAGAATGTCAGTCGAGTCGTCATATACTTTCTTTTCGTTACGTTACGTTATGCTCTATAAGTAAAACTGTTTTAAGCTTTTGCTCCTTAAGAAGTTTCACTTAAAAATAGAAACAATACGAAATTGTGTTTACAAAATCTTGCCGTCTTTACACCTTCTAGCATTTATTCTAGCACCAAAGGTCAATTTAAGTTGCAAATGTGTCTGGAGGGAGCCAAAAGTTATAAACACTATACAAGTTAAAGTAACAAACACTTACTAAACGTCTTCTTAAGATATTGACTTCAGTTTTAAACATTTTTCGGATAAACTTTGAAATGCTTGTTATTATGTTTATTCAAATCTGAAGTACATTTTTATAACTATATTATCGGAATTGTTAAACTTCCTTTAAAGATTTCAGTATCGACAACAATAGATTTCAACAAAATTAAAATTTCTCCACTTTTTTTTACCACTGCTTTAAAATAGTGAAAAAGCTACTTAAGAAATCAAGTTTACTTGAGTTTAAGCCCCTGGTTTTAGTTGTGTAATATTTCTAAGAAAACAACAAATCCTAAGAAGGAAAAATATGAGTAACAGAGTTAAAGAGTAGAAAGAGACGTCCGAGTATCACCAGGAAGGAATAAAGCTGTAGAACTCTTTAAGCCTTTAAATCAATAAATATAATTTTTAAAATGGGGGCAGACTAAAAATTTTTTTTACTCACCATGCTATTCATTTAAAGTTTTAATTACCTAATCATAACACGTGATTACGAATAATTATACATACAAACATAGTTACAAGAAAGAAAAATGTTTGCATTGTTTGTGTATGTTTTTTTATTATTGTTACATAAGTAATACTTAGATAAGTGAGTTTTTTGATTCACCTACATCATCACTTATTTTTTGTTTCTATAGTTTTTTTTATTTTTTTAATTTTACCTTGAAATACATCTACTTATTATTGTTTGGATATTACTTTTTTTTTACTTTTTTCAATTGGCTTGTGGCAAAGTTGACGAGTTGGAGATGAGCCATTTTATTATTATTAAGTATAGCTACAGGCCCAACAGTTGTGAGTAAAATAGTTGATCATATTGAAATTAATACCACCGCTACTATTAACTGTAATATTGTGAGTCCATGGATGCCAAAGATTGTATAACTTTTCTTCAGAGGCAATAAAAACAACCAGAAATAGCAGTTGAAACGGAGCAAATCAAAAAAATACAATTTCTTTTTAACCACAAGGTAAATGTCAATGACGGCAACAACAATAAAAAACAAGAACAGCAACAAATGTGGCAAATTCAACGTTTTTACACATAGTTTTTATTGTCAACATAAGATACCGAATATATAATAACAATAAATGGAAAGACAAAGAAATAAAAAAGTAATTATTGAGTGTAATAGAAAATATAAGTAAACTCCATTTTAAACTGTAATCAAAATTCAAAAACATATTACCTACAATAAATGTACAATTTATGAACTAATAACCGACCAAAATAAATTCAATTAATGACAGAGAATATTTTCAATTTCACAGATTGGGAGGGACATTCAATGTCAGTATATTTCTAATTTATGGTCCAATTAAGATGTTTGCTATGAGAGCTAAAAAAACACCTTATTTAACAGCATTTCACATTGAAATTCTTTGTTTGAAGTCTTATTGTGGATCCCTGAATTCTCTATCTTTTACGAGTACTTTTTGATTGATGATGATATTGAAAGGCTGATTATAAAATTGCTGTCAGACAAATGCAATAAATTAAAACAGTTGAGTTACTAAAGTCATTTAATTAGGTGTTTTCTTAATTTTTCAGAAATTTTATATCAAATATGTTTCATGTTTCTTTTTATATTAATAGTTAAGATAAATGGAAAACTTTTGAGTAGCAAATTTCTCCAATTGTGAATAAAATTGAGCTGATGTCTACTCTACAGCACTATAGGAGGGTGGAGAATATTTATGAATAAAAAAATTTGCATTGTGCAAAGCGATTGTCTATGTGACCAGTTTAAAGATTATTAAAAAAAAAAAAAAAAAATGCATTTCCAAAGAATTTTCAACACATTCCTAGAAAGTATTATAGTAAAGGGAGTTAATTTTTTTTTTAATTCCATTTTCCGACAGTGATTAAACTCTCATATACTGGTCAGATCAGGCAAAGATATCGTCATTTGTGCTCAGTTTAGTTCGAACAGAACAACACATGCAAATTGTGCAAATTTATTTCGAAAATCATGGGAATGTTACCGTGCCCTACGCCTATTTTAAGCTTGACATAATCGTCCGATCTTTAAGAATGACGCATCGATATTTTTGTTTCATTTGATATATCAATGTATATGTGAAAAGCAGCTTAAGGGGGTACATGACATTCGTGGCAGAGAAAACAGATCTTTTTTTAAAAATCCATAACTCAGTCAAAAACAAACATTTTTCCAACAATTTTTTTATAATTGTAGAGAATTGAACAAATTACAAGAAAAAAAAAATTCAAAAAAATATTTTTTTCACTCCAACATGGTTTTATAGAGCTCCAAACTTGCGGCAGAGAAAAAACGGGGCCTCGTGGTTGCAGCGCTGGGAGTTGCAAAAATTGTCCGATCTGGAAAATAAATGACTTTTTTAAATCTTAACCAAATTGGGTATCGTATGACACGAGCTTTTTTTTAAATTTTTTTTTAATTTTTGGTGATGTTCCAAATTTGAAAATGTGTTTTTTCGAAAAAAATATTGACTTTAAAAATTCATAAAAAATCGAAAAAAAAAATTTAAAAAAAAGCTCGTGTCATACGATAGCGAATCAAGTTTAAAAATATACAAAAAAAAAAAAATTTCATCAAAAAATGAACCCGCTAGTGCCGCAACCAGTACGAAAAACATGGTTTCGAGATAAAATCGTTCAAAGTTTGTGAACAAAGAAAAAAAGGTTACCTTCAATCTGCCATGCCTGCTTCGTACTGTATGCCTTCGTTATCTTGTGTTGTGCTGTTTCTTATAGTTTTTTGCAATCGTTTAGCAATTCGGGCTTCACCCTTCACCCTTCAAGTAGGTACGAAATAACAACCACCAAAAGTCAGATAGCAAGTAAAACAAGTATATACCAGCTCCCGTACGTAGGTAGCGCAAAACTTAAAAATGCGCTCTCACTAATCCGGCTGTAACTTTTGAACCCGTAGGAATTTTTCCATAAAATTTTTTTTCTTAGAATCTTAAGAATTACTATTTACTAAAATACAAAATTATTAAAAAAAGATTTCAAAAAACTGCCAATGTCATGTAACCCCTTAATAAAATAATTAAAGTGGGTTTTTAGCAAAAGTTTTATTGAAATGATAAAAAAATGCAAATTAAAATGTACAAAGATATGGAGAGGTCCCTCGAGGTATTGGGCAAGGGCTCAAAAATACTTCATTGGATTTTACTTTTATTTTTGTAATTCCTGTTGTAGAAGTTGGTATTTGGTAAGTGATAGAACGGGGTCCTTGACCCCAATGATTCTTAGATCCTTAGCATCGTCATGGCAAAAATATTTGTGTTGGCTTTTCCAAACTGGCATTACGTACGATTTTTACGAAAAAATATTAAAAACAAGAATGAAAACGTCATATTTTTAAAAAGTTTTTTGTATATTTGCGTAGTAATTAAGTAGCACTATATTTAGTAAAAAAATTACAATAATCGATCCCAAAGATTTAAAGATTTAAGCAAAACTATGCTCTGGCGAGACGTTACAAAAAATAGAAGTAGTTTTAGACTTGGATTACAAATTTTGCTATCTGCGAATTGGGCACGACTTTTTGTATAAAACCTTTTTTAAGCATACATGGGCATTTTTCATTGCCATTAAATTTCCATTACCTCTTTCCACCTAGTGGTAATGGAAATTAAATATACATTACCATTAATATGTAATGGTAATGGAAGAAATAATTGCATTATTACTAAATAAATTGATCAGATCGAAATGCTTTCACTAGTGATTTACAATTAATAAATAAAAGGTGTAAGAAGTCCCATTTTTTACTTATACGGGAGACAACTCCTTCTAAGGATAATCAGTAATATGTACAATTTGTCAACTGACAGTTGATATGTGTGCTAAAGGTATGAATACAATCTTATTTCTATGTTTTTACATATAAAGTGTTCTTTTTCTAATTTTTTTCTGTTGATTATACAAACATTTTCTTAAACTTAAGCATTTCAGTAGCTTTTCATTTTTAACATAGTAAATTGGCTATTTACAATTGTAGCCAAACAGCAACGCTGGTCGTAGATCAATAAAATTTTTTATATAAGTTGGAACCAGTTATATTAGAAAACATTACGAACTATTTTAAAATACACCCACAACTACGCCTATCTCCCATATAGCACAAAAATTTAAAACATTATATTTTTGTCTCAAGATAAAAAAACGCACCCATAGCAAGTGGTAAGAATGGTTTGATTGGGAAGACAAATTGGAATACATTTTTAAATATAGTTTATTTTTGAAGCATTTTTAAATAAGTTAATTTCATCGAAAAAATCAAAGAGTTTTTATGACAGAAACTAGTTTCTTTTTGTATAAAATTGCAACAATTTTTGCTAATGACTGTTATGTCAAATTATTTTTACAATAAAAGCAACTTTTGTGGCATTTTTTTAGAAAACATTCAATATTTTGAAACTTTTTTTAAACAAAGAATGAAAATATAAATACTTAGCTGCCTGTTCTGCTGAAATCATTTGAAAATCATTCAAAAAAGAATTAAATGATATATATTTACAAAACAGCGGAGGTATTTGCTTAGAAAGTAAAATCTTTGGAATTCTGATTGTTTTTTTTTTTCATTCTTTCATACAACCAAGTATGACACAGTTTGTATGGAAGCCCTATTAAATATGAACTTTTCAAATCAAATATCTGCACATATGAAAACATCGCTAAAAATCAAGATTTTGATACACATATTGTGGGCTTCGTCAATAATAAAAACTTTATTTTAAAGGAAATAACTGAATTTTTACATTACAAAATAAAGGCTTAAGTCTACTTTAATGAACCTGTTAAATTTCAAAGGATTGCTTGGGCCACAGGGGGAATTGTGATGATGTTTTACCATCAATTTTGTAGAGTCAGTTTAATCCATAAAATACTATAATTTTTGTGTAGTGTTTTTATGCAATAATGTGTTAGTTCATGGCATAAAATTGACGTTCAGCACAAGTACCGGTCGCTCAGTTTTATTTTAACCGAAATAGTTCAATTAGCTAAGTTTTGAGTGAATCTATGGAAAAAAATTATCCGTAGATTTTACTTAATTTATAAGAAAAACTACATATCAACACAGTACTCTTTAGACATTTTAATGAAATCACACCGCAAAATAACGTTGTAAGTACTTTTTTTTTGCGGTGGAGAATAGTAAAATATTCCTTATGCACCACTAAGCAAAATGTGAAAGCAAAAGTTTCGGTACAAGAACTTAAAAACTTTTTATGTGCACAGTAAAAAGTACATTATTTCCATTCATTTTTGCATGAGCCACACAGTACTTTAAATTGACAGCTGCTGCAATCTGCAATGCTGCAATGGCTTCCCAATTCTTAAGCGTTAGTTTGCCTTCATTTTGGTTTTGCCTTCGTTTTAGTCAAGTGCGCATAAAAAAGAAAATAAAGAAAGGAAACGTATAAAGAAAGAAAATAATTGTTGTAAAAAAAACGAAAACAAACAAAACCCATAAAGGAGTATTTACATATTGAAACAAAAAGGTAAGTAAAACTTAAGTGAGTTATATTAAAAAAGATTTATAAACTTTTGCGCAAACGCCACATTGGTCGAAATGACCTGTTTCAGCGGCAGTAATTCACAGGAAGAAGTTTGAGCTGTAATATTTGGCACATGTATTAGTGACAGTTAAAGAAGTGTACAGTGAAAAAATCAGCTAGTTGGATCGATATATAGGGGAGTTGTATCGATTTATATGTCCGTCCGTCGAAATATTGTCCAACCAATTTTTTTCTTTTTTTAATATTTATTAAATCATATTATCAAATTCATTTCTGTACTCAAATACATTAAATAACTTAAACAATATTCTCTGAAAGGTTTATATATAACATCTATCCAGACGGTTCATCAATACTTATTCAAACTGTAAAGAAAGATAAGGTAAAATTTAAAAAAAGTGTTTATGTTAACATTTGTAAATATACTCTTACGTCAAAATATTCTAACGTTTCTTCGGCATCTAGTTCGATATGCAAATGAGGTATAAGGACTTCATCTTCAGAATCTGAAGAATTTTCTTCTACTGCAGTACTTGGTGTAGGACATTGACTCTCAGGAATATTAGGAATCTTTAAAAGGTATAAAACTTCTCTTGGAATAGGAAGTCGTTTCTGGGCCGAAGCGCGGTTTGTTAAACAAATGCTAGACAAAATAGGGTCGGAAGAGTCCATTGCTCTGTTGAAAACATCCATTAAATTATGCTCTCTAGAATCCTTTCTAGCATGCTCAATACGGTCCTTTTTGTAGAGTTTTTTCCTCGCTTCAGATGCATTTTCTCCTGCACAACCGAGAGGTACGACTGAAGCTTGTAAAATTTGTGAAGAATGTACGAGAATTTTATGTACAGTCGCGGACATTGGGTACCAATCGTATATTTTAAAATATATTTCAGCAGTCGCATTACAAAAATCTTTCAACTTTTCGGGATTTATTTCATATTCACAGGAAATTACAATAAGAATAATACGCAAGTGCTTTATAATGCCAGCGTCAATGTGTGTTATATTCGCAAACTCTTCAGGATTTGAAAATGCTCTCCTTGCGGTATTGCCATCGTTTGTCGATCCACTACCATTAGATTTTGGCTTATGAACATGAAGACCCATTTTTTTCCAAAAATGTTTTTGAATTTCAGCTTTTCTTTTTTTCATTATAATTTTTTCTTTAGCATTTCTAATTTGCCATTTTTTGAGCTGAAGTCTATAAGAAATATTTAGAATAAATTCAAAGCATCGAATCCAGGCATGTAATGGACTTATGCCAAATTTTAATGTATTATACTTTGGGAGATAAAGCGATGAATTAAAATCTTTAATTAACAAAAACTGCTTAGGATTTCCTCCGCATATTGGACAAGACTGAGAAGACTTTGTTCCCGTAAGTACGTTTAAAAATTTGCCATCAATTAATGTCATAATAAGTTCATATTTTACTGAAATTTTTCTACCGTTTCCAAAAACATATTCTTAGTTAGTAAGTTTTAATATTTGCTGATCCAGATTGTGTTTTTCTTTTAGAATATGTTCTCTTGTTTCCTTCACAAATTCAATCTTAAGTGGTCGACAAAACCGAACTGATTGAGGAGTACGATTGATCCAAATAATTGCATTATCCAACGTGATTATTTTTAGGGGTATAACTGACGTTACAAAGAGCGAATTATCAGAACCTCCGGCAGATTCGCCGATAAATATTTGCTTAAATGAATTTTGTCCTGTGGAACCGTCGAAACCATAGCTTAGAATGACCGTAACTTCATTGACTTCAACCATGCGATTTAAAACCTCTTCCTGATAAGATAAAATCCTTTTTGCCGTATGGTTAAGTAAGCTTTGTAGAGGAACGTCGGCTTTTGATTGTGTTACCATAAGACCTTCAGGCCGGCATTGTATCTTATACTCCAACACATTTTCGTAGCTAGGATAAATGTTACAGTTTCGTGTCTTGTTCAAGTCTCTCATATTAATATATTGTTGTTTTGTAAAATTATTTTCCAATAAAAAAACCAATGCTTCTGCAGGGGTAAGTGGAGTTGGTTTTTTATCAGCAGAAACTATTAGTTTTCTCACTTCTTTAGCTTTCGCAGCATGGGCTGACATTGAAGCAGCATGAAGCAATAACCTGGAATCATTTTCCTGTGTTGATAATACTTTGGAAGCGAGTTGTCGTTGTAGACGCTCACTTCCATCGCTGTATTTGAGATGAGGACGACCCTTTTTGCGTTCACAATTATTTTTCGACAGTTTAAAAAAAGTTGTACGAGACAACCACAAGCTTTCCTTTTTCTTAAATCGGTCGAAACATCTTTTGTTTTTGATCCATTTTTGTTTAATTTTAGCACAAATGTTATCTATTTGCTTCTTGACAAATGTTCTGCAGTCTTCATCACCACTTCCATTAAATTTCGCAGATATCCAATTAAAAACGCGTCTTGCATTGTGGTTATTTTCTAACCAAAAACTTACAATATCGGAATTGTTGATTTTGATGGTGCCTAAAATGAGTTATATTATGAGTTGGGGTTAATTGGGGCAAAAGATTTTTTCACGATATGAAAGTTCACATCTTGACATATCTACAGATACAAATAACTTTGCGAATGAACTCGAATGAAGACGGTTCTATTCCAAGAAACACAGACGCCATTATCAAAACGTCACTACAAACACGACACACTTTAACGCAGATTTTCATCAAACACAACACTTTTATTTAGAAAATAATTCCAACATATTGTTATACATACCTTGAGAAGTAGTTTCCATTTTTTAGATATTTGTTATTATATCAACTATTATTAAAAAAACATATGTTTCTAATTCACTATTTTGAAGAAAATCAACAGAAAACGAAGATGAAAAAATAACAGTTATTTTGACAGCTTCGTTATAAAAACAGAGATGCCACCTGGTCATAATTTTTTCGTTTTCGGGTATTCTAAATAGTTTCCTGCAAAGTGCAATTCTTAGTTTTAACAAAAACATAACTTTAAAATTGGATTTTCTGCCGCTGAAACCGGTCATTCCAACCAATGTGACTACACAAAAATGCATACAATGAATGAATCGGAAAATACTTTCTTAAACACAGTAAAATGTGGTACTTTTATTAAGAAAATGTTCAGTTTTGGCTCTCCTGTAGCACAATTACAGAAAAAACAGTACAATTTATATAGAATTTATATGAAACTTTACAGATATAGTTTTTTTGCGTGTATCATAACTCGAAAAACGAATGTAATAATGTGTTAGCTTTAATATTTTTTAGTTGCGTGTTTTTTTATTCAAGCATGGCACACAAGTTTAAAATATATAAAACTTTTTGATTGCATGTGGAAAACTTTAAAGAGAGCTTTTTCTTTCAAAGGTTAAATTTGAAGCTTAAAAAGTTAAATTTGAAGTATGTAAAGTTGAATTCTATTTGGCAAAGTTGAATTTTAAATGTAAAGGTTGAGTTTGAAGTGCAAAAGATTGAATTTGATTTGAAAAAGGTAAAACTTCAAAAGCAAATGTTTGATTTTCAAGTTAATATCCTGTATCCTGTCTCGTTACACGAATAAATTGCCATTGCCATCTAAGGAGTAGTCGAATATCAAGCAACATAGTTTTCCATTGCTAACAAAACAAAATTGACTCTTCAGTTGAAAGCTGTTTTTTAAAACTATATTATTTTTTATTTTTGTGCACTTATTTGTTCTCAAGAAAAATTTTGAGGAAATTTGGAAATAGCAAATTTTGACGTAATAAAATATATATTTATACTTAACTTATACAATTAAAAAAAAAAATGTCTACCACCTGGCGGATATTCTCTCTATGCCCATATTACTAGGTGTCAACGTTGAACAATACAATACGTTCCGTCCTCTCGCCTCTCTATGCTTATGATTACCGAATTGATAATGTAATAATAAGTTTGATGCTGTCTTAATGAAATTATATATATAGATGGTATAATTCTATATATACATATATGCTAAGATATCGCAAAAATTATTTGTAGCCAGTATGTGTAATGGATTTCGAAATCGGAAACGTAACGAAATCGTAACAAATAATCCACAATCTTTCCGATTTCGTTGCGAATCGTAAAGTATATCGTATGAAGGGGTTGAGACGACTTTGTAACGAAATGTCGTAACGATTTCGTAACGAATCGTTCAAACAGTTCGAAAGAAATGGAATTTCACTTTGTTCGCATTTTAATATGTCGTACAAACAGTCGCATATCGAAATTCCAAAACGTTGGATTATGAATTTTCTCCAGGAAATTATTCTGTGCAGTAGTTTTCATTCAATATGTATTTTTTGATGTCTGCAATCGGTAAATTTGTTTTATTTTCTGTTATTATTGTTTTTGAAAAACAAACGGATCCGAAGATATAAACATATAAGAAATATGATCCTTGTTGGTATGAATTCTTGAGTCTTTTCTTGTGTGTAACAATTGAATACTCCTCATATTTTTATGATTCGCTTCCAATGCATCCTTAAAAAAATTACCTTAGATTAAAAATATCTATATAGATTTTTTTTTTTATTTATTTAAGTTTATTTCAGTATATAAATATATACAAAATTACAATAAGTCCTCAGCGCCTAGAAGGCTTAATAGAGTTTAAAGGCAACTTTTATTAGTCTTAATAAACTTAATAATGCTTTGTACAAAAATTCAAGAAAAATAAATAACAAGCTTTAATTTAATATATATCAGCCTTAACTATTTAAAATTGTTTAAAATTCAAGAAGTACTTCAATATTTTGTAGCAAATAGCTTTTTAAATTTTGCTTAAAACTAGAGACCATTTGAATATTTTTTAATGTATCAGATAACTGGTTATATTGACATGGACCGGCAAAGCTAACACGCTGCTAAGACAGATCTAAACGGCACCTTGCTACCGTCAAGTGGTAGGCTTGTCTTGTTATTCTATTTGTATGATTAATATTCTGGCTGAACTGCAAGGTATGTAAAAAACTTCCATGTAACGATTTAAAAACATGTAACAATAATTGGTGCTTGTACAGGCCTGGGACTGGGAGTATATTCTTCGCATAATCAATAAATCAACGCGTTGTACTATGTCTCAACGGTAGGTTAAACACAATTTTAAGTGCTTTGCTTTGAGCTACTTGTAGAGATTTAAGTGTTGAATTGACTTTACAACTATAAATTATAGGTAAATACGTCAAATGCGAACGCACTAAGGATTGATAAAGCACTATTAGTTTGGTTCCAGTATTGAATTTATTCTTAAACTTATATAAAAATCCAATTCATGACGCAATTTGCCTTTTTAATTTCTTAATGTGAGATTAAGTTATGATCGAGAGTTATACCCAAATATTCTACGATTTTTTCTTCTTTTATTGTGCTACCACCAATCTGAACGCTCATCACTTCGTCGTTCCTCACGTTACATGTCTTAAATCTTATTAATTTCGTTTTGTCTCTATTTAAAATCAATTTATTCATTCCCATGAACTCTAAAAGAATTGCAGCATCATACTCAATATGAGCTTTTAACACTTGCAAATTATTATATTTATAAAGCAGACAAATATCATATGCAAGCATAAAAAGTTTACCATTGAAGTCTACACTTTTCAGATCATTAATAAAAATTTTAAATAGTAGTGGTCCAAGAACACTGCCTTGAGGAACTCCACATACTACAGGGAGCACTTTACTCTTTGAATCTCCAACGTGAACAATTTGTTTCATATTTCTTAAATAGTCTCATAATAAATTTAGAGTAGCTGAACTCAATCCGAGCACATTTAATTTTAATTTGAAAATGTCGTAATCAACAAGATCAAATGCTTTCGAACAATAAGAAAACACACCATTAACACCTCTATATCGCTCACTAAACCACTACAAATAAATTAAACAACATTAACCACAGCTTCTTCAGTTCCGGCACCTTTCTTAAAACCATATTGTCAATCATAAAGTACATTGTTTCTATCTAGGAAATCTGTTAAATGTTCATCAATTATTTTTTCAAATATTTTGTCGACACAAGCTTGAGATAGGACGAAAATTTTGAATAGTGTAAGAAATTAATTCCTTTGGAATAGGTATTACTTTATGGGTCTTTAATATATCCGGATATACTGATTCCGTAAACGTGCTATTAAAAGTCAGTCAACATTTTGACTGCAATCTTATCAAGGCCTGGACCTTTATTTACACTTAATTGATCCAGTACACTTTCAGCCTTAGCTACACTTACTTGGAGCAAGACTTAAATGGTCATTTGCTGGAGTAAGTGTGCGAAATAAATTGAAGATGTCATTTGGTTCTTGTATAAAATTTGTTCGCAATTTTTTTATCTTGAACAACATTAAAAAAATATTTGTTAAAACTTTCGGCTTTATCTCTTTCTTCCATAACAGAATCACCATTATCATCAAATAGCTCTATAGAGTTATATAGTTCTATATTCTTTTTCCTAATTGTTTTTCTTTTTCCTAATCGGGCCACGGCGATCCCAAGAGTTAGGCCTTTAAATTAACCACAAACCTTTTTTTTCCAACGACCTAGATTGGATTTGATTGTCCCACTGGAAAAAATAATTTTTTCTTACGCCAATTTGCAACGCCATCTATGGGCTTACATGTACATGAATTTTAAAAAAAATTTTTTTTTTTAGTATTCTTGAATACTTGATTACAATAATAAAAAAGTTTTTATAAATATCTGCAGTAGTTTTTTTTAATCAGCCTTTACAAATCGTCTTCAAAAACACGCCTCAGACCGGAAAAGTCCCCTTACAGAAAGAACACGACAATAAAAAAAGAAAAACTGCAAATTAGCAACTTCTTCGTCAAACTTTGACATTTTTTGTGTTTTACCAATAAATTGATTGAGTTATTGTGAGCTGTACAAAAAATTTATTAGCACACACTTTAAAATAATTTATGTTTTATATGTTTTCTATCAATATTATTTGAAATTTTGCTTAATTGAATTAAATCGTGTGAAAAATGTATTTATGGGAATTTTTTTGTAGAATGCCTAAAAATGCTAGTTTTATGTTGCAAATTTCTTGATTAGAATGGTCCACTTTCCAAAGCACCTCTTTAAACAGTAATCAGTTAATCCAAAAAATGTTTTAACAGTTTTTTAGTGCTACCTAACCTTTCTTTTTAGTAAGTATTACCTTTTTAAAAATACCAAGCACTTGGATATTTACAACATAAAATTTTTGGTCTTTTGACTATTGGACGCATAACTGTGCGATGCGTCGAAAACATCGATGTTTGTAGTCAATATATTGCAAGACATCGATGTGCAATTCACGATGCATTGCATCGGAAAAAACATCGATGTATTTTTTAGGTGAACATTCCTTTGACATTGACGGAACAAATAAACAAATAAACAACTGCTGAGTGGATCAATGCGATTATGCAAGACTACTGATGAGTTATTGTGGCGGCCAGCGAAACAGTCTATCTAGTCTGCTGCGCAATTACTACTCTATACAAGGGTATTGATGTTATTTATGATGGCTGTTTTCTTCAGAAAACAACACAGACCTTGAGCTCGAAAATATAACTCTTAATAAATAATTGAAAAATTATTAGTGTTCTAAAAACCACATACTGTCCCTACTTTGGTTTGCTGGGTAATAAATAAATTTGAAGTTTGTTTGTTTTTTTTTTTTTGTTAAAAAGTTTTTTAGGTAAAAAAAAAAGAAAGACTTATCCCTAATAAGTTCTTCTAATAAAAAGTAAGACCAAGATTATAATGCGCACACATTTACAATATTATGGAAATTTCAATTTATATTGTGTTATACACATTCTTCTATTAAACGACATTAAATTAATAAGTTTGTTCTTTTGTTTTATTACTATTTGCTTTAATTATATAAAACTTTCATAAAAAATATTGAGGCACCTTAGCGCTAAGAAAACTGAACAATAGTAAAAACATGACTACTTAATACTACTGGTTTAATGTTGGAAATATTTTTGAAGTATCAGAAAAGTTATCTCAATGAGCACATTATATATATTACATAAATAAATTAATTACTTTATTAACAATAATATAGTTCATAAATAAATAGTTATAAGGGTATATATAGATAAATATAAAGATAAGTTAACACATACGAAATAAATATTAAGGGATGTATGTATATTAATGTATCATATGAATAAATTAAATGATTAATGAAGTTTCAAAATAATTTTGACCTATATACTATTAAATACTAAGTATTACTAAGCCGGATATATGTAATGCAATACGTGGAGTGCCTTTTAATTCTTGCGCCTAGAAAAAAAACAGTGGCTTATAAGTGAAAATGATTTAACTTTTTTACCAAAGTATTCTCCAATATGAGCAATACACTTTTACATTCGCTTGAACCAGTTTTAGAAACTGTTTTGCCACTCTGAAGTTGGTACTTCCCAAACCAGGTTTTTAAAGGCCTTAACGACCTGCTTGGTCATAGAGAAACTATCACAACGAATTTTTTCTTAATTTGGCGAAACAAAAAGAAGGCAATGGGTGGCGGTTGACTTATTAATTCCACGTTTTTAGTGCTCAAAAATGCTTTTGTTGTGCTTTGGTGCTTAGATTCCCTTAATTCTCCGAAGACATACGTCAAAGAAATGGTTGTGTAACGACATGATCGGTTTTACTGGAAAAAAACTAGCGACCTGTTGCATGGATGTGCTCCATTCGCAGTGAACTTTTGTCAGGTTTTGCTCACTTTGAAAGACCTATTATAAATGATATGACATGTTTCAAATCTGAGTTAATTTTCATCATTTTCTTGCATCAATCGACACGAGCCTTTTTTTGAACAACCGTCAAATTATGGAATAAATGTTCATGTAAAATCAAATGTACGCTAGTTCTACAAATGCACCACGCACCACGTCGATATTTTCTGACACATCAGCCGTTCTTGGATGACCTTCACAAAGTTCGTCTTGAAGAGAACGACGACCAGCTCATACTGATTGAATCAGCATTTTACCGTCGCAGGGTAGCTGGTGTTGTTGAGTTCACACTGAGATCTAAATGCGCATTTAAAAGTGACAAATAAACATATTGCATTTCGAAAATTCGCATTTAGCTCTCAGTGTGAATGTAGTATAACGATGCATTTTTTGTTTTTTCTTGGCAATCGACTTCAAAAATCGTAAAAAATCGTAAACGTTAATGGTTTAATTAAAATTCTTTGCTAAACTAAATTTTAAGACTACTGTAAACAACACAAAATTTCGAATGGAACTGTCAAAATGCATCTGGCAGTGATTAGTCAGACTTAAAAGGCTGCCTACTTTTCTATTAGGAATGGTAATGTTCTTAATCTATAAAATTTTCAAACAAATAAAAGTTATTAATTTTCACATAAATAAATATTATTGTAAATAAAAACTTCTCTGCTTAAGAAATTAAAAAAATTTATATATATTCATACATTTAATAACCTATATTACTAAAAAGTTCAATATGAAATATAACCAATACAGATTACCAATTTAAATGATAGTGAATTATTTTAGGAATAACATCTGTCATTAAGAAACTGCTTATTATTTATGGTAAAAATGGTGAGCAACAACTTAAAGTTGCAGCTCCTTTTTACTATCTCTATTAAGTTTGACTCTTGGTCTTAGCACTATTGGAAAAAAACAATTTTTCACAAACTTTATTCCTAAGAATACGATATTCTTTTCGGTATCTTACATTTTTTTTTTTTCATTCAGCTTAAGTTTTTCCTCTATGCTGCATAAATTTATGGCTCATAAATATGTTCTAACTGACGGAATATTAAAAATATTGCCTGTCCTTAGCACTTAATACTTTGTTGACACTCTTAGGTTATTTTTCGCGCCTGCACCAGTTTATTTATATCGTGATAGGTAGACACCATTGCGGGGTTTTCAAAGTCCTTGAATTCTTTGCAGCGATCAAAACTCTCCTCACAGTCTACGCCATCTTGGCCATCTTTGGCCGCACGCATATACTTGAAAAATCGCAAAATGTCCGGATTATCTGAGGTTGGTTTGCGCAGCTCATTCAGTTCGCTGTCAAAAAAGATAAAGAAAACGAACTTTTCAAAATAACACTTTAGCAATACAGGCGCTATACAAATATAAATATACTTGTTTTTCTGGTAAAGTTCTTAAACATTTCAAATATCAATCTTTAGCAAATTGAGTCAAAGATTATTGAAAATATCTTAGCTGAGTTATTCCATCTAAGCCATGTAAAACCATCGTGTTTATGTACTTACCGACTCAACTGTGCTGACACCAAATTGCTGTACGGCGCATATTTTGCGGGATTTGCATACATCAGACAAATAAGCTTTTCCCGGCACACTTCATTCTCCGAATTCAGTTTCAATTGTGCAAACACAGAGTCTAGGCGCGACAACAGCGGACTGTAGAAGGGATCATAGTTGGAGAGCAACAGCGAGGAGGCGGGTACTTTTTGGAAGGTTTGGAAGTTATTTGCAGCTGCCATTGGTTTTGGACGCATTGATGGTGATGTTAGAGCTGCAATAGCTCCACCACCTGGCTGTGAAGATCCACTTGAAAATGAACCAGAATTTTTAAATGATGCTGCACCGAGACTCTGCAATACACTCATATACGAGTAGGGAATTTTATTTAACTGCTTCTCATTTACACCGTAACGTGACAGTGCCTGGTTGTTGATGTTAGCCGCATTGAATGCGGTGTGAGTGTAGTGCGTCTGTGAAGCTTCTACAAAAAACAGTTAATTAATATCTTTTTTATTCATGGTTTCATGAACCCTCATCGGTCCTAAGGTCATTTTTTTTTTGTTTTTGTAAATAACCTGACTATGTGTCGAAGGAATTGATCGATTGTTTTATGACTTATTTTATTTTGTAATCTTATTCCACCTTTAAGGTTACGTCCCAATCAGTATTGTCATATATTAGATACTAGGGTCAAAATTGAACCCATTGGATTTCAGAGGCAATATACGCGTAGCATGTCAAATAATACAAATAAATGAAACAGTAAGTATATTTGTATATATGAAACACTTAAATATATTTATGAAATATATAAAATGGGTTAGGCTCCAATTAATATATTTTTTCATATTGGGTTCTAGGTTCAAAACTTACCTTATTGCATATCATTGATAATATATATTATATTAATAATATGAATATATACAACAACAAATATTGTAATGTTCATACACAGAGAAAACAACCCTAGCTGCACGGATCATGTAGAAATCTAACTCTACACGGCACGTGTAGAAAAAGTATTTTCTCTTCAAAATCTGCAAAAATTAAAGAAATGTTTTAAAATTTTGCACATAAGCTTTGATATTTAATAGAAACCATCGGTATGATATATGGCAAAATTGGAAGAAAACCACGCCCACTTTCCATACAAAGTGACTTTATTTTAAACGTTAAATCTCTTAAAAATCCACAAAACTTAAAGAAATGACTTAAACTTTTGCACATTAGCTTTGATATATAATATGAACCATCTTTATGATATTTGTCAAAATCGCATCGAAACTACGCCTACCTCCCATACAAAGTGACGTCATCAAAATAGGAAAACTTTCGTTAATATATTGAACTGAATGTCATCGTGTATGTCGTGGCTAAAGACTTCGAATATACTTCAATATGGCCGCGGGGGGGTATTTTAGCTTCGTTTCCCTGCCGAAGCTCCAAAAAAAACGGAATGAAATTTTTAGTGGCCAAAAAAATTAATGTTGGTAAAATACTACACTACAAAAAAGACCAATCTCAATCTCAATGAAGATCTCTAAAAATTATCCAAAACATTTTTTTTTGTGGGATTAACGGTTTTGAATATATAGTTTTTTACTAATGTCCAAATGACAATTTTTGCTTTTTGTAATTTTCACAGTGTATAATTGCAAAAACAAATTAAAAAAATTTTATGCGAATATTTTTATTTTTTAAAGTACTATCGACGTGCAAAATTTGAAAAAATCGGAATCATCAAAATCAGTTTTTGGACAAAAGCGTCGGATTTGACATGGAATCACCGATATACGTGTATACGTGTTTCTTGATTTTGTATTCTCTGTGCATATAATATCCTTAAAAAAATGTATAAAGTTGGTAGTATAATCTCATAAAAATGATTTTTTTTTCTTCATATTATTGATATCTGCAATAGATACAGGGTCAAAATTGGCTCTAGAAGCCAAGTGGTAAAAAAACTTCAGGAACCGATGAGGGCTTAATATGCATTTCACTTACCTGGTTGATTGTACGCATAAGGCGCTCCATCCTTGCCGCCACCTTCATCGTTTATTATAAACTTATTATTTTCCTCATCAAAATTAAAAGAATTGTCACGAAAATCTAATTCCTGTGGTGCCTCCATTGGTCGTATGGACGCAGAGGCTATTCCTGAAATAAAAGTGAAATATATAATGAAATATATATAAATGAATTGATCATTCCACACAAGAACACTACCAACACAATCTCAATGTCGTAGCTTAGAAATAATATATAATTAGCTACCCTATAGGAACGAACTAACTTGTTTTTAAAAACAACTAGTTAAAAAACTAGTTTAAAATAAACCAGTATATGAACTACTTTGAATTATATTAAGGCGGCAACTACTATGATTTTGACATGTTTTAATTGCAAATTTTTATTAGATTACAAGTTTATATATATTTAACCATGTTATTTCATCAAATATTATTAACTTTAGGCCATCAGTAATAGCTTTCAATTGGTTATTTTAAAGTAATTAAAAAAATTATTTAAATATAACTAATTTAACAAGTAGTTGAAAATATATGCAGACGAAAGTCAATTGACTTATTTAGCGGACATCACCATACAAAATAAGTTAGTTCGTTCTATGGGAAAAAGTCAGAATTTCAACTAGTTGTGGTTGACAAAAAAGTACTTTATCAACTACTTTTAAATTAGTTGATTTTCCTACAGGGTAGCTATAATTAGGTAGCTAAGAAATAATATTTAATTTAATTTAATATTTAATTTAAATCTTAATGCATTGATTATCGAATTATTTTTTACGTTTTATTTATTTGTTAATTGTTTTAATTTTTAAAAAATTTTGAGTTTTTTGTAATAATAATCTTGTTCATAAATAAAATTCAACAATTTTTTTCCAAAATTACCCACTTTTATCAACGAATTCTGGCAGAAAAAAAAATAAATATACGTTAAAATATACCATGGAGTGGATATTTACTGAAATAAATTAAAAAAACTAAAATCACACGCCCCGTTGTCTAGGCCAATTTTATTTATTTTTTTTTTTTTTTTGAGAATCGAACTATTTTTATTTTATAAATCACTTCATATATGTCTCAAGATTCCTCCTCTAACTGTACATTTTAGCCAGTTTTGCGCGCGCCGTCAAGCGTATTTTTTTTTTAAAAGTGAACAGATGGCTTTATTATTCTCGCGCTCATCTCCGAGCTCTTTCAAATAGATTATATTGTATTTATTATGTATTATTTTATATTATTGATGCATTACATTATTGAATTTGTATACGAGTGAACACCGCCAAACGTCGCAATACTGAATTGGCCAGAAAAAGAAAATCGGACCAGCAAAAAGAAAAAGGTCAGGTGCAAGCATAATATGAGCACGAAAAAGCCTTACTGTACCCCGGATCGCAGACAACTGGTAAGTTATAAGAAAAAAAAAAGAAATTTCATTTTTATCCGAAAAAAATCGTTTTTTTTTCAAACCACGATTTTACTACCTCTACTTAACATTTCTGCTAAAATACTTGACCGATTTGCATGTTTATGGTATAGATTTTTTTTGTTATGAATTTCTCTAAAAAAAATAAATTAAACATTAATTTACTCATTAAAAGTACCGAAAACTTTTTTGAATCAAACAATTTTGAGAACAATTGAACGATTTACTCCAAAATTGCTAAGTAATTTAAACACAGGTGCGTCGTTGGACACACGAGAGAAGCGAAGCTTTTTCGCAGTTACATAGATTTGATGGCTTAATAATATTTTCTTTTTAATAAATTAACTTTTAAATTCAAAAATTTAAAATAACATAAAATAAATTACATATATACAGAAAACATATATACTGCTTTTTTTTTTATTGTTGAATGTCAAATTTCCACGCCAATTACATATACGGGCATATAATGCCAGAGACTCTCCATTTTAACTCTCCACACATGGTTGTGAACTTGGCTGCACTGACTCATGCATGCGTTTGTTGATTCTATATTTATTGATATCTATTTTTTTGACACTTAAAATCGCACTTGTCAGATTCTTCCAGAGTTATTTCTGGAAGAAACCTTAAAACCATGAACAAAAAAAACTCTATGCCAACAGCACCACAAACGCATTCACAATACAAACAAACCGATGCTAGAGACACCTTGTGGCAAATAAAAGCAAATTTTTGATAGTTGTAGCATAGCAAATACACAATCCTCTATCTATTGATAGATCGTGACGATATACTGCAGCATAGCTTCTGTTATAATAAGGATTGAATTACCAACTCGTTGTAACAAGCCTTTGTGGCCTAGTGGATAGTGCATTTCACTCCAAGCAAATCACGGAACGAGGAGTAAAAAGCTTCGCTTCAAAAATTATATATTTATGAGGTCCTGACTTCGAGTTTTTTTTTTAAAGTTCTCAAAAAATGTTTACAGCTACTTTTGTCCTAAAATTTTAAGCTTCTTTTTAATTTTAAGTTGCGTAGCCGGCATTTCGTTTCTAATTAATTTTTTAAAAAAACTCTTAGTCAGCCCCCTCACATTAGGTGTAGACTTTCAAAAAAATTTTTTTGTTTTCAGGGATTCAGTTAAAATAAAGAGCCATGGCCCACTTTTCTAGGCTTAAAACTGCTCAGTACAGTCGGTAGTCGGTTACAGTCGGAAAAATGATGAATAGGGAGTTAGAATAAAATTGAAGTTCCACACCCCATTTATAATACCACCCACTTTTCTAAACTACGCACTGCTCTTATAGCAAAGAATAAAGTGCAAAATTTAGTTGAAGTCAAACAAATGGTGTAAAAGCAGTTCTATTAGAATTAAATTGCCGCGCCCCCTTGCTTAATAGCGACCACTTTTCTGGGTTAAAACTGCTTTTTATATTAAAGAATATTTGTGCCAAATGTGCTCATTATACAGTCATGGTAAGCAAAAAAAAAAAAAAATTGTAAGGAATGGAGCTTCGGCAGGGTACCGAAGCTAAAATATCCCCCCGTGGCCGTATTGAGGTATATTCGAAGTCTTTAGCCGCCTATAAAATGTTTATTTATAAAAAAAGATGTTCTAACAAAAGCTCCATTAACATGCACTTTATCTTAAAACTTAAATTTCTCATAAATCGGCCGAAGGATTAAAAAATAGTTAAGGCCATTGCATTCAGCGTCTTTAAATTATGCTAAAATGTTATGTCGCAAGCTTGTTTGCAAAAAAATAATACCCATTCATGTACGGTTTATGTCTGGAATTTAATACCGTTGGAAAGAAATTTTGGAGTTAAATAAACACAAAGAAGAAATTCGATAAATGTCCATCTTCATTCAGAACTCTTGGCAGCTTTTTCTTGTGGTAGCATATTGCGTATTGAAATTAATTATTTTGTTCGCTAGAATTGAAATAGAATACAGCGTAAAAAAAGTTGTTGAATTATATTTAACTAGTATTTAAAGTGGCGGCCGTGGCGTAGTGGGTAGAGTGTGTGACACTCTTTCATCTGACACAGAAAATTTTTTCAATTGAATTAGTTTTTCTGTTCGGACGTCACCTCTCTGCAGACAATGGCAAACCTCAGAGAGTAAAAACTGCCATGAAAAGCTTCTTGAGAACATAAGCCGTTCGGAGTTGGCATAAATAATGTAGGGTCCAGTTCTCGATCATTTGCGTGCAAACATTTGAAATCACACACAACACAATTGATCATAAGAAGCTCGGTCAAAGTCTTTCAAGGGCTGAAATGGCAATTTCGTTTTCTTTTTAGTATAAAACTACTACGGGTTGTGCTTGGTTTTCACTATGTCAATTTCAACGGTCAATTGCTGTCAATCAAATGAAAAATGCCCACACGTTGGCATTTTTTCCATATATGACAATGAAGAAAAATTAAAATAAACTGAATTATCGAATTGAGCTATACAAGAAATAAAGAATAATTTTATTTGGGTGATATTTTAATTGATTAAGTCTTATGTCGTCATACGACTGACATAGTGAAAACCAGGCTTTGGAAGCATTTACCATGGTGCGGAGAGCGATCAAAATACGATTTTTCTCACAACTAATTACTGCTAATAATTTCGTGCTTTCAATTTCTCACGATTGAGAAATTTACGCGGCGAACAAAAGCATTTACGATCTCTCAAAAGCCAATGCAATGTTCGCAGTGTTACTTACTTACTTACTTAGGTGGCCGTAACAACCCGTGTCCGGATTTCGACCGACCTCATCAGCTCTCGCCAGGCGCCTCTGCTTTGCGCGCGCCTTCTCCAATCGGATACACCAAGTGCGGTTAGGGCTTCCTCAGCCTGGTCCATCCATCGGAGGCATGGTCTCCCTCGTCGTCGTCGACCAGCGACCCTCGCCTCGAGCACCTTTTTCGGTGGAGCTTCGTCGTCCATACGATGGACATGACCCAGCCAGCTTAGTCCCTGCACAGTTATACGCCGAACTACGTCAATGTCTTCGTAGAGCTCATACAGCTCGTGGTTCATTCGGATGCGATAGTCATCGCCGACTCGAACAGGACCGAAGATTTTGCGAAGAACTTTTCTCTCGAACACCCCCAGAGCGGCAGCGTCAGTTTGCGAAACTACCCATGCCTCAGCGCTATAAAGCAGCGCAGTGTTACCACTTTTTAAAACCCTTAATTTCTCAAATTTAAATAAAAATCCTCAAAAAAATTTTAATTACGATATTTTTATTAAATACAAATTTAAGAGCAGTATTAATTTTTAAAATTTAGTTGCATAAATAAACTCTGTAGTGTTGCATATTTCTTCCAATAGTTTTTATTTAACCCGTTAACGCCCAGAAGGACACTTTTTGGTTGAAAAATTTAGCAGAAAATTTGAACACAAAGTCCGAAAATATTTTAGAAAATACCTTTGTGCCTAATGTGCTTCATACAATGCAATAGTTAAAGAACCTTGAAAATTTGATTTCTAATTGTTAATTGACTGTTGAAAAATTGACAGTTTTATGGGTGATTTTTTTTTCAATCACATTTTACAGTGGGAAAGAAATTTTTTACAGTCGGAAACATAATAAAAAATTAACGGCATTTAAATTCTGCAAATGTGGTTGCTTTTTTTTTGCTCTCAAAATAGCGGCTTCAAAAATAAGACTTAAATTTTTTATTTTTTCCATGGTGAAATTTAAAAAAAGAGGCATTTTTCTTATGAGATAAAAATTTTATTATGGAGTTGACTCAGCTGAATAAAAAGTTTAATTAAGTAAATTATTTAAGAAAAATAGTAATTTTAATATTTTGGCTTACTGGTAATTAATTGTTAAATATTTCATTCAGGATCGTAACGGAAGAGATTAGAATTGTTAAGCCTTCCTTTTTGGGCTGCCATTCTGAGAGAAAAATAATCATAGTCAAAAAAATACCCAAATTTGGAGAATTAAAACACACTCACCCTCTTTAATTGTGTTTCCGACACTAAGAAAAATATTTAAAACTGTTCAAAAACACCGAAAAACTGAAATTTTTTAATTGTCAATTTAAAATTGAAAATCAAATTTTTGAGATTTTTCAACTATTGCATCGTTAAAACACTATCAAAAATAGTTGAAATAGGTATTTTATATACAAAAAGATTAGGTATACAAAAAAAAAGTCAATCTGGGCGTTAACGAGTAAAATAAAAGAAATAGTTAAATAAACGAAATAGTTAGTGAAATAAAAGAAAAAGTTACAATTGTCAAATTCCTCAAAATAAAATTACTCACAGCCATTGTAAATTCATCACGTTTTGAGGAATTCCTCACAAAGTGGCAACTCTGAATGTTCCTTAATATCACCAACGAAAAACCTCGCTGTAAGCGTCGTCGATTCTCTCACTCATGATCGTTCGTTGATTGTGAGTGCTCATTTTAAAATTCCATAAGTAACTGATATTGTGAAGATTGAATCTTTAATCGATCGCACAGTGTGAGATTTTATCAATCTAGGAGGACAAAAGTAAAAAAAAAACATCCAAAAAATTCTTTTTTTCATGCATACGTATGCATATAAATTGAATATTTTATAAGGTTTCACCCTCATAGATATTTCATATAAAAATTTAGCTGCTAGTTTTTGCAGATAACCAAAATATTTGTATTTTAGAAAGAGGTCTTAATATCTCAAGAATGCAACTTTATGATGGCAAATAAAAAATGACAAAAGCCCAAGACCATCATTATAAGCTGATAATGCATACTAAGATACTATCTTAATGCAATGTTTAGTATACAGTCAAAAATCTTGTACTAACTTTAAATCCAATCATTGAAATCATGGCTTTATTTAATTTTTTTTTTATTAAATTTCAAACTTTACAAAAGATTAAAATGTTTCTTAATAAAGCGAGGAATAAAATTTAGGCTGCACCAATCTAGGACGAAATCAAGAACCAAGACATACATGGAAATATTGCATACAGGTTTGATAACTTGGGACCCTGTGGTTAGCTCATATATAACAAAAGCAAACTATAATCCAACACCACTTGATAATGCATAACTACAGTGAGTTATGGAACTTATAAAATTACCAAGCACTGAATCAGAGTCAGAGTTAAACAAAAGATTAGAAGGAAGTGAGAGAAATTCTACAAGCAAAAAATCAAGTTCTGAATAACTATTACTTTGTTTATTCTTATATTTTAACAGCTTTTTGATAAAAAATTAATAAGTTTTCTTTGGAAAACTAAATTTCTGCAAGTTCTTGTAAATATGACTTAATTACAATAACAGGGAAGACACACAATTTTGTGTTGTTCTAATGCAATTTAGTCTTTCAAAGTCAAAACAGAGAGCGTGAATTTTCCTTTATAGGCAACTCAATGAAACACCCTGTAATTAAGGGGGTGTTTGAGATAGACCCCAGCTCCTGAACAATTTTTTTTTAGGAATGAGTCAAGAATTCATATCACAAAAAATTTGAAATTTTGTCTACCTAGATTGGTCAAATCGCACACTGTGGATAGTGAGCATGTTTTTGCAGTGAGAAATTGCTAAATATTAAATAAAGCTCCCCGTCGAAAATTCTGAACGGGTTGTTTTTCATAGTTATCAGGCCAACGCAGCATTTTGGAAAGTCATTTTTATTTTATTTTAGGCAGAGTTGGTTAGAACTACGCCGATTGAAAATGTTTTGGTCACTTGCGGGTGGAGCAATTTCCACAAAATTATGTTCGTGTATAGTCTCGTAATGTCTTTCAATGTTTCCTAAAATATAACCTTTAAGTTGTCTTTCACACAAAATATTTGATAGATTGCTTATTTTTTAAATTAAGCAAACGAACGCACAACCAAGGTTGATTTATAAGGTTGTCGCAAGGGAGAGAGCGAGTACCCATAGTTGTCAAATCGAAGTTGACAGCTCATAGAGAATCTGGAAGTGCTCTCTTTTATCATCCATTTTTCTTTCGTAGTCATTCACAAAATTGGCTGGTTTTGACAATTATGGGTACTGAGAAGAGAGTGAGATCAGCCCTGCGACAACCTTATAAATCAACCTTGCGCACAACGAATCAATTTCAGTAATATAGCGTGCATATGTGAGAAGACCTATCAACCTTGTAAGAAATCAAACGTTCACGAAAATACTGCCTTCGTTTTCTTTCGAGAAAGTTTACATGCAGAGATTTTATATATACACATTTCTCATGAGCGAGCTAACAAAAGCGATCGTTCGCGAATTGAGCGAGAAAGCAAAAAATCATTGCATTTAGTCTCTCGTGAGAGAACACGAAGACAATGTTTTCAAGAACGTTCGATTTCTAACGTATTTATCATGATAAAATACACTCGAAAAATAACTTGTTATGAGAAGATTGAATATTTAGTCGTTTGTGCACGAGTTTTTCCGCACCCTGGCAAAATATAATAACGCTCAAACTGTTATTACATTTTGCCATTATTACTACCTGTCCTGAAAAATGATCAGCCTGAAAGTATGCACAAACATAAAAGGCTGCTCTATCACTGATAAGTGTTAAATGAATTCTCTGTGCATACTTTCAGGCTGAAAATTTTTCCGCACAGTATATGTTCGAAAAGCTCTGCAATAATGTCAACAAATAATCACAGTTCTGGCAATTTTAGGTGCGAAGCAGCATGCTTGCTTTTTATGTACTAAGATGACACATTCTATTGCTTTTCATATTAAAGATCATTCTAACTGTGAAAAAGTATAATTAAGAAATTGATATTAAATTGATTAATATTGAAAAAATAGCCCAATTTATCTTAGGAGCACACACTTAAACTAATAATATTTTATGTTTCTCACCCCACATTTTCTTTCTGGATGTTGATGACATGATTCTCCCTTTCAATCACTTACTTCTTCAAGCCAAATTTTTTTTTTCAATTGCTTAACTTACCTTTCCCCACCAGTTTGCCGAACGAGCCAATTAAGCTTGGCAGGAACATAGCCAACAGCAATGATTTCAAAATTTGCAATCCAACAAATATGGGCCAAAGAATTTTCTTCAAACCTGCCACAAAAAAAAAAAAAACATAACAGATGAGTTACAACAAAATTAACACATGGAAGATGGATAAAAACCTGTAAAAAACAAAAGTCTTCCGGCTTGGAGTGCACGTGGCAAATGAATGTGTATCTTGTCTGCTGCTACTGCTGCTGTATCCAATGACAAGGAAGAGGATGACGACATAGCACTTTCTCCTGCAATGCCACGCACACGACGCACTACATTGCTTTTGTCGTTAGCATCGGATGGAGGTTTTTTTGTTGTATGATTGTTTTGCAATTCAGTTACAAGTTCCGGCAGCGGCTCAAATTCTCCTTTATTGAAAAAATTCTCTACATATTCAGTGAGCAAATCCTCGAGACTTTTGAGCTCCTTCGTTAGAAACTCTTTGAGAGCTTCAGGTTTAGATGTAGTTTTTATCGATGTTCGTGCTTTTGTTGTTTGTTCTATTGTGGGCGCTAACGGCAGCAAATGCTTATCTGACACAAACTTCGCCCCATTTGTCGGCTCATTGATTATTGCTTTCTTACTCATGCCAGTGAGTTCAGTTAATTCGTTACCTGTGCTATGCTCTATTTTGGTAAAAGGCACACTTTCCGCCTCCAGTTCTTCTGCCATTCCATGATGATGTTTCAACTGTTGTCGGTGATTACTACTGAATATTGCTGAGACTCTTCGTAAATCACTCTCAAATGGTTCAAATACACGGTATTGTCCTGTTCTTGTGAACACATTTCGTGATATGTAATCGGTGTTAATATCCTTGGGTATCATGGGACGGAAAACATTATCATCATCATCAGCATTCTTGTCACTGGATGCTATCGAATATAATGGCTGATTATATTGATATTTTACTCTATTTGCCATTGTTGATTTCTCGTGTGTATTAAAGAGGTTTATTGCCACTTCTTTTGCTGTGGCCATACTCGCAAGCATTATGAGCAGTAATGTTATAATTACAAGGATTCTATCTAGCATGTTGTGTGCTGGTCTCCAGCATGGATGTGCTTGTTTTTTCGTTTTCATGTTAAACTTTATTCTTCTATTTGTAGTGTTTTTACTCATAGCACATGTCGCCTTCATCATTCTTGCAGCGGTTGTTGTATGTGTCATGAACCTTACTTTTATGTCTTGCTGAATATTTTTAATTATGTAACCTGTCATTCAATCAACGCTTCCATTAATGTTTGTTTATGATTGACAGGTAGGCACGTGTGTGATGTTCTTATCTACAGTGGTGGCAATGTAATCCTTTGACATTCTAACGTGTGTGTGTGTGTGTGTGTGTGTGTGTGCGTATAAGTGTGTGTGTGTGCTCCTTCAAAACCTGTAAACCAAATAGAGAAATACAAATTAATTATGTGTTTATTCTAGATGAAAGCATAAAATTTCTTAGTTGTATATCGAATGTATCAAAGATAAGATGATTTTAACAGACCTATTCTGGTTGTCAATTTACAATAAATAAATTGTCACAATTTTGTGCGAACACTTGACAAATGTAATGTTTTATTTATTCAACACAGGAAGGCGAAAAGCACATTATTAGAAAGCAGCTGTTGAGTGCTGCACTATTATTGAAAAAACTACCCCATTTTTTAAGTTTTTATTGAAAGATACTGGAAAATAAGCGTTGAGAATTTGTTAGTTTTTGTGATTTAATATATTGGTGATTCCATGTCAAAACACCCACTTTTCTGACATCACTATTTTTGAAAATTTTGAAATACTCTGGGTTGATAGTTCGCCTGAAACGTATTATATTACATATTTATTTTTTTTTTTATTTTTAGGAAAAATTTACACTGTAAAAAATTTCAAAATATCTAAAAAATACAATTAGTGCATATATTTTCAAACAGCTGTAACTTGGAAACCGTAAGTCGTACAGAAAAAAGCTACATATTTTAAGGACCTAGAATGGGCCCCTTTAGTGGTGTACTTTTTTTGGACTCTTTTCATGAAATTTTTTAAAATATTTTTAGACTGAGTTGTTTGTCACAATTTTCATGGTGATCGCAGTAATTTTTTAATTTTTTTTTTAACATATTGTCATTATAATACATCAATTCTTAAGATTTACACAAAATTTTAGCTTGGAATTCTAATGATTGCTATTTTTAACGAATTTTAAAAAAATGCCTAAAAAAAATTTCTTACTTTTACACCAAAAATTTTATATTGTTTAATATTTTTCCAATGAGCGAGGTCATACTTTATTTGCAAACACTAGTAGTTGCGATTGACTGTATGGATGATTGCTAAAAAATATTTTGAATAGTGCAAAAGCAATTACAAGAAAAACCAATAACAACAAATCCTTGAGAATGGTACAAAAAGAAATTTTTTAAAATGCCCTATAGAATGCCTTAAGAATTGATGGTTTATAACGATACTATATTCAAAATGTTTAAAATTAACTGCGATCTTCATGAATTTGTGACACATAACAACTTAAAAAAATTTTAGAAAATTCCATAAAAAATGTCCAAAAAAAGTACACCACAAGAAGGACCAATTTAAGGCCTTTAAAATATGACTTACAAGGAAAGGTCCCTAGGTGTCACTGGCCGATTTGAAAGATTTTTATATATGTGATAGAGGACAAAAATCTAAGGTTGACGTTTTTTTTTATACGTGCTCAATCGATGGTCTAGGGTTTCAAAATGGAGTTTTTAAATCAGTGGAAATTTCGTTTTTTCGCCATAATTTAAATATTTTCCATAGAAACTTACACATATTTGGTATCAAACGAAATGTATTGAAAAGACGCACATGGCGGCATCTAATTTTTAGAAAGAAGTCTTATTGTTATTTTGTTGTTGAAGTTTTTAACAGTATGTAGTCGATATCATGACGAAATTGTTAAATTTTCACTTATGTTTAATTTCAGCTAATTCTTAGATATTATGACTGATCATATTAAAAAATGTTGGGAAAATGTGTATCAACATATTACGTAGCAGGCAAAATTTCAAAAGTCACCTTTTGTTCTTTTGAATAAACCTCGTATTCTGAATTTAATGATTTTTTTGGATAGTCTTCTCTTTTAAGCCACCATATCATAATAACCGTTTTGAATTGAAAAAAAAGACATACGGTAATTAAAAGAAGATTTTTTGATAAAAATAATTTAGTCCCTAAAGGTATTTTTTAGCAAGTCTTATCTTATTTCATCAAATCATCTGATTAAATGTTTTTTTTCAGAAGAACTTTTTGAATATTTCCGAAACTATTGAGCTAATTAAAAAACAGTTTGGACGTAACTTGGAGGTAATTTAGCTGCGAATTTTGGATTATTTTTTATTTAACCAAATCTTAAATTATGCTTGAGTTATATGCGGTGGAATCTCCTTCATTTTTAAAATACGCTTTATCTGCAGACCCACAGTCAATTCAATTAAGGCGGTCTTCTCATTGAGCAACTTTTTTTTTTGCATTTATTTATAGCTTGGGTAGTTGTGAATATGCCCCTAAAAGGATTTTTAGAAATTCGAAATACTTTAGAAGATACAGCCTTTTTTGTGAAGCAAGGTCTTCGTCAAAATGAGCTATAAAAAAATTACTTCAAACTTTAAACGCGTTTATCTCGAACCCACGTTTTTCTAACTGGCGGCCATGATATCTCCAGTTCAACTGAACCGATTTTCATGAAACAAAGTGGAATCGACGCAGAATTGTCACCATTCTCGGGTGAACCTCGACCATAATTTTAAAAAATTTTTTACTATTTTTTTTTTACACTAAACTACAAAAAAAAAAAACCCGAAATTGAAATTTTTTTTTTGAATGGCCGCCATTTTGTCAAAAAAAAATCACAAAATTAAGCTTGAGGTTCACCCGAGAATTACATCTATACTGATTATAACCCCGTTTTTTTTTTTTTCATTTCAGACGCTCCGGAGACCCGGAATCGTGGCCGCCGTGACGACACCTTTTTTTTTCACCACCAACTTTGAAGTCTCATTACTTTTTGAACAGCCCACGTATCAAGGCAAAAAAAATTTTTTTATTTACTTTGAACCTTTTGTAATACAATAAATAAAAAAAGTTTTCAATTATTCTATGCGTTTTCAAATAAGAATTTTTTTAAAAAGGGTCAAAAAAACGGGTTTTGAATGAGAAGACCGCCTTAATTTAAATTATGGGCTTAGATCTTGATTAACAGGTGTACCAATATTGACTAACAAACGCCATGCTGCAGACTCAGTATTGTCCTTTACGCTGTCAAATTCACAGGGCGTCCCATAAATTTGAAACATATCAAAACAAACATAAACAATTTAAATATTCCTTACTTTGAAAGGGGAACGAGAGATGAAAAGGGAATTGAATGATGTTCGGACAAAAAAGATTTTGACAGTTAAAGAATAAGCAGAAAAAAAAAATAAACCGCTCAAAGATGTCCGTAGGGACTTTAGTTTGACTAAGAACGCAAATTATTGGTCTGTGTGAATACTATAAGTATTTGGCTTAAGCCGTGAATGGATTTATTAATACTTCTGCCAAGATAGCTAAAAGTGACATGGAAGGAAGTGAAATGTGATAGCTTTGTCATAAGTTGCGGCTAAATTTTAAATTCTAATTTACTATGGCAGCTAAGTGAATTGCCAAACAAGAAATTGAATTGCACAATAAAATATGTGCAAAAATCCTTCAAAGACACAAATAAACAAAGTGCTATTCAATATTATTCTATGTTGTATTTATTTATCACAATAAAAAAAAAGTATGTCTCATAAATTTCTACAGAATTAAGAAACAAATATTTTTCCATTTATGTTGTTTTGAGGAAAGAAGGGTTTTGCAGCTCAATTGATGTCTTGTCATAAACCTAAGACCAGGAATACCACAAAGGATAAAAAAAAGAGATTTTTTTGTTATTTACATTGCTAATGTTAATTAAGTGAGGCACTACAAAGAAGTTGCTATAGCCACAAGCTGTTACTGTAAACTGTTACTGTAAATTACTGTTGATGACAGCCCGATATCTTGTAAAAGCAAAAATAGCAGCAACGATGCAACATTATAACATTGTAAAAAAACAACTACGCTCTAGTACTCAAATGGGTGAGCTTGTCCATCAAGGTCGCCCACCAAAGTGTTCGTTAGCTGTATTTCTTGTTTGTAATAGAAAACTTGAAGCATTTTTTGCTATGACTAATTATCTTTTTAAAAACATGCACGCATGTTTGAAACGCTGTGTTTTGTTCATATTTTTTATTTTTTAATTAACTAAGCTTCACTTTCTTTTCTTTTCCGCCACTGATTACAATATTTTTTTCGTTTTTATTTTGCTTGTTCTGCCTTTTACGTTAACAATTTGTGCAACTTAGTATTTTTTGATATCTTCTTGAAGCGATGTCAATTTAAAGTTTAGTTTTTACTTTACTTAAGCAATAACCATAACAATAACAAGAACCATAACCATAATCATAGCCCAAACCCTAACCATAACCGTAACCATATCTATAACTATAACCATAACCATAACCATAACCATAACCATAACCATAACCATAACCATAACCATAACCATAACCATAACCATAACCATAACCATAACCATAACCATAACCATAACCATAACCATAACCATAACCATAACCATAACCATAACCATAACCATAACCATAACCATAACCATAACCATAACCATAACCATAACCATAACCATAACCATAACCATAACCATAACCATAACCATAACCATAACCATAACCATAACCATAACCATAACCATAACCATAACCATAACCATAACCATAACCATAACCATAACCATAACCATAACCATAACCATAACCATAACCATAACCATAACCATAACCATAACCATAACCATAACCATAACCATAACCATAACCATAACCATAACCATAACCATAACCATAACCATAACCATAACCATAACCATAACCATAACCATAACCATAACCATAACCATAACCATAACCATAACCATAACCATAACCATAACCATAACCATAACCATAACCATAACCATAACCATAACCATAACCATAACCATAACCATAACCATAACCATAACCATAACCATAACCATAACCATAACCATAACCATAACCATAACCATAACCATAACCATAACCATAACCATAACCATAACCATAACCATAACCATAACCATAACCATAACCATAACCATAACCATAACCATAACCATAACCATAACCATAACCATAACCATAACCATAACCATAACCATAACCATAACCATAACCATAACCATAACCATAACCATAACCATAACCATAACCATAACCATAACCATAACCATAACCATAACCATAACCATAACCATAACCATAACCATAACCATAACCATAACCATAACCATAACCATAACCATAACCATAACCATAACCATAACCATAACCATAACCATAACCATAACCATAACCATAACCATAACCATAACCATAACCATAACCATAACCATAACCATAACCATAACCATAACCATAACCATAACCATAACCATAACCATAACCATAACCATAACCATAACCATAACCATAACCATAACCATAACCATAACCATAACCATAACCATAACCATAACCATAACCATAACCATAACCATAACCATAACCATAACCATAACCATAACCATAACCATAACCATAACCATAACCATAACCATAACCATAACCATAACCATAACCATAACCATAACCATAACCATAACCATAACCATAACCATAACCATAACCATAACCATAACCATAACCATAACCATAACCATAACCATAACCATAACCATAACCATAACCATAACCATAACCATAACCATAACCATAACCATAACCATAACCATAACCATAACCATAACCATAACCATAACCATAACCATAACCATAACCATAACCATAACCATAACCATAACCATAACCATAACCATAACCATAACCATAACCATAACCATAACCATAACCATAACCATAACCATAACCATAACCATAACCATAACCATAACCATAACCATAACCGTAACCATAACCATAACCATAACCATAACCAGAACCAGAACCATAACTGCCTTAATCCACAGCGCGAAAAACCCATATTTTGAGGAAAACGCATTTAGTGGGAAAAATGGCTTGGCGAGCGTAGAAATATGTATGTATATATTAGAGATTAGGCCTACTTATTATTAGAAACTCAATATCCGGTATCCGGCCGGCCGGATAGTTTCCTAAAAATATTTTATTTAAATTAATCTTTATAGGTTGAAGTATTTAACTCCTTCAAAGTGTGGAACCATGACACAATCATAAGGTACTCGCAGTTTGGAGAGAAACCTATAACGCTGAACAAAACGTAATAAAAGTTATTTAGATTTGACTATTTTAGCAATCATTTTTATTATTTCGAAGGTTCCGGTATGAGCTTTCACGTTACAGTTTGAAGAAAACTTAACTTTTAAATGTGATAACGGCCAGATTTGCTTGTAACTATTCGTACTCTAAAAAGTGGACAATGATACGTACGAGATTGAGTACAACGGCCCATTGAACCAAAACTACCATTTTTTAATTAATTTATGAACCTTTTCGGTGGAAACGATCATTTTCGGAACTCATAAACGAACCCTTTTTGTATCATTCGTTGGACTAAAATGCCTCTCAAAAATTAATCTTATTTTGTTCGGGAATGAGTTAAAAAGAATCATAAATTGTACGTTATTTGTTCGAAAATGATTTAAAAAATGAACCATAGAAAAGTTATTTTTCGGCAAACGGAAATAAATCCTTTTTGTATTAATCGCTGGACTGAATTGCTTCTCGTAAACTAACTTTTTTTTTTGGTTCGGAAATGAGTGATTATTTTCCAATTTGCAAAAAGATTTTCAATTTTTAATAGAAATGTTTAAATGTTATGACAGACTAGATGATAGATGAAAAGAAAAATAGTTTCTCATACGTGTAGCAGTACATCCTTCTCTTATGACGAGAATCAATTCACACTGGTAAAAGAGTTCATACGACGTTTGTATGAAAATGTTTTTTTTTGTCTACTAAATTGAATAAAAGAATTATTCTTTTTTTAAATCAAAATAAGTACTTTATCAATTTCGCAAAAGAAGTAAAATTTTTATTTATGGGAAAAGTTTAAACGAATTTAAAAGTTTAAACAAAATAAAAAATCAAAAATTTAAAAAAAAAAAATTCTATCCAAAAACATTAGCTATGGTTCAGTGGGGGACCAGACAATACCAGGAAGCTAACTAAAATCCTCAAAAACCAAAGTAATAAGAAAATAGGAAAAAGCTGTAGATTCACACACATAATTTTTTTTTTTTTTTTAAACTGTAGAGTCCACAATTATAATTTTTGTTTTTTTATTTTTTTTTTTTTTTTTTTTGAGGTTGCCAAGACCCTCTAGAATTTTTGTCGTGAGTATATATATATAGTATGTTGGTCTAAATATGTTTCTTAATTTTATATACAATTTTTTTTAGATGTGATTTTACTTTTATTTTAGCATACTCGTATACATCCTCTTTGAATACATAATTTTTTTGATAACAATTTTTGAATAATGGTTTTTAACACATTTATTTTGAATAAAAATTATATTTGAACAACATTTGAATGAAAAATTTTTTGAATGAATGAAAATTTTTTTTTATGAATATTTTTTATATGAAACAATTTTTGATTTTTAAATATTGACAAAAAAAAAAAACACTTAAACATAATTTATTTTAGATAAAGTGTTTTTTGTATATAGTGTTTCGTGTGTGGTGTGGTTTATGTGTATTAAGTGACAACATTATTAACAAAAACTGATGATTTTTTTGACTTTTTTTTTTTTTGGTGTGGAGCTTTTGGATTTATATTCATAAGAAAAAAACAATTATTTTTCTTTGTGTAGTGTGTTAAAACGACTAGTATATTTATGAAGTGCTTCATAACATGCCATTCATATCGCACGCATCATCAATTATTTAGATGACTTGTTTTTTGCCAGCAGCACATGGTGGGACAATAACTAAAAACTTTTTGTGGCAGTTGGAATTTCATAATTAATGTGGGAGAAAGTGTGATGATTATTGAGTAAGTGAGTGAGTGAATAATTGAAAGAATGGACACCACTGTGCTAACAAATGCGGTAAGTCGTGGTCTGCATTTAAATAAGGAAAATTATTACGATTACAATAAAACCAAACTTCAACACATTAAGTTTTGAAAATGGAAGCAGATAAAATAATTGAATTTTTGCAATGGAAAACAGTCAGGCAATAATAATTAAAATTGAGCGAATGAGCTTTTTAGAAAACCATTATATAAACTGAACTCATAAATATCAGTTGAAATATCGATGCTGGTCAATAAAGTTTTAAGTTTCATTAAATCTGATTTTATATAATAAAATTTACTCGTATTTTGGCTGCTTAACAAAAATTGGCGACGGCTTACCTCGATGAAGAATTTGATGCGATAAGCAAACTCACAATATTATTCTTCGAAATGTTGTAATTTTACTATGCAACTTAAACAAATTTTGAGTTCTTTTATTGAATTTGTAAAAAAATCTCAGATAGTTAATTAAAATTCTGCAAAGCGAAGACACTATGCATAATTTTCTTGATATGGATAATTTGAATACCAATTATTTTTGGCTTTTTGATTAAGGAAATATCATAATTTTTGATATTTTTCTTTAAATAAATTTTAAAAAATTAATGTTATGTAAAATAATGTGCAAATCTTTTTGTCAGTATGTGCGAAAAAAACATACAGAAAACAACAAGTTTTAATTAACACTTTCATGAGAAAGTAACTATTTTCTCTTTTTTTTTTTTTTTGTAGTCTACGAACTTTCATTCAAATTTTTCGTTAATTGAAAAGATCGGAATATTATTATGAGATTTTTTTAATTGGTAGGCTAAAAATATTTGGTATAATTTATAGTTCTCACAAAGCCATGTTTCAATCTTTATAGAAAACTAAAAGAATTTTTTTAAGATTCTCTAAAGTCGAGCTAATCTCAGAAAAACATTTGTACAATATAGTTGCTGTCCTTTACAGAAAATCAGAAATTTTTCAAAATAAACTAATTTTAAGTTTTTCTTTTATCATTAATATTATTCTATATTTATTTTTCTGGGTAATTACTAATATTAACTTTGTATTCTAAAGTCATATATAAAATAAAATAATTAGAAACATTAAGATGATGTAGTTTTTTAAAAAATACAGCACACACATATTTTATTGTCCACATGTGTACTACATTCAGAAAAATCTGCTTCCCTTCAATTAAGAAAGCGTAGCTTCAATTCACAGGCATGGATTTTTCTATATTTTATAGAGGTTCCTCCTAAAACAAAGGAATTCTTACATGGTTTAAGGATACCTTTATCCAAAAAAATTATTCCGGGCTAAAATTCGGGGCTCCAAATCATAAAAGTCTTCAATTATGCTTAAAGAATATGTAAAAAAAAAATTTTTTTTAAATTTGAACCAGAAATATTTTTATAAGCGTATCTAGGGCGCGACGTCGAGCACCTAGTTTCATCAATTTGAATAGAATTTAAATCTCTCGCTGGGATTCTCCTTTTTTCATTTATACCGGTTTTAATTGTATATATTATACATAATATATAATATTTATATAGTAATATAATATAAATATACATATATAATAAAAAGCCCGCAATCATATGCGCACGAAACAGACCAACAGTTTGAGCACTAAACTGGCGAAACGACAATAATCATCGAAACAACAGGATGTTGTTGAGCTCCAAGTAGAATATGAGGATTTGGAGAATTGATCTAGATTGGTTAGTTGCAAAAATTCGATTAATTTTACTAATTTTTTGAGAAAATATGATTTCTTACTTAATATACACTATTTTAAAAAACGAATTTTTTAACCTTTAAAATTTAATTTATCAATAAATATTTGATGAATTTGAATTTTTTTTTTTCTATTATTTCCTTTATTTTTATACCCCAACGCGTACTGCGTAAGGGGTATATTAACTTTGTCATTCCGTTTGTAACGCCAAGAAATAGGAGTGGCAGGTATAGAAAAATATATATTTTTTTGATCAGCATCATCTTCTGAGTCGATTTCCGTGTGTGCGTCTGTCTGTCCGTCTGTCCGTCTGTCGACACGATTACAGCCGCAATTTTAAAGCTATCGCGATGAAATTCAATATATAAGTTTATTTTTAAAAAAGGAAGATCAAGTTTGAAAATGGGCCAAATCGAATGGAAACCACGCCTACCTCCCAAGCAAAGTGGCTTTATTTTAAGCGTAAAATCTCTTAAAAACCCACAAAAATTAAAGAAATGTCTTGAAATTTTGCATATAGGCTTTGATATATAATATAGAACATCACTATGAAAACTACGCTTTCCTCCCATACAAATTGGCTTTATTTTAAACGTAAAATCTCTTAAGAATCCACAAAAATTAAAGATATGTATGTCTCGAAATTTTGCACATTAGCTTTGATATATAATATGAACCATCTCTATGATATTTGTTCCTACCTTCCATACAAAGGGACGTCATCAAACTAGGAAACTTTCGTTAATATATAAAACTGAATGCCATCGTGTATGTCGTGGCTAAAGACTTCGTTTTCGTTGTTTCTTTGTTCTAGTTGTTTTTTTTTAATTTTGACGAAACCAATGCAGATGAGTTAAACAATATTCTGCAAGTCTTTTTTTGACGAATACAAGCCAGACGTGTTAAAGAATATTCTGCAAGTCAGGCTTATGCAGCAATTACCTTTAATTTCTTTAAAAGCAGAATAGGTAGTCCGGCAGCTCAGTTGGTAATGGAAGAACTTGTAACCATTAAGTTGTGTTTTCAAAATATTTTCTAGAAAATTTCAGCCGTCTAGAGGTAGATATGCTGGTAATATTTCAACTTACCGATTTTAATTAATTGAAATACTAGTTAGTTTTTGCAGCTGACCCTGCTGTGTCGTTGTGGTTTTTATTCGTCCCAGCCTAATAAGCAAAAAATTTAAAAAAAATAACAATACATATATTAAATTGGAAAATTATTTAAGGAAAGAAAAGAAAAGAAAAGAAGAACTGATTGTTGATTAAGATGAGTTTGAGCTACGCAACTAAATATGCTTTCGTGGCCCAGTGGGTAGAACAGCCACCTGCGGATCACATCATACTGTGTTCAATCCTCAGTAGAAGCAAATATGTGTTAAATAGCAATTTTTTTTTCGTTTTTATACAACTAGTGCGTCGAGTTGCTGTGTACTTGTCTTCATAAGAACCATTTCGTTACATTGGTTTTACCCTCCATATAGCTCGCCATTTTTTTGTACACGCGGCTATAAAAGTTTCACTTAAAAAATCTGACTTTGTTGAGTAAGTGGGGCTTCGATGGATCATCTGGACAGAGTGCGTACAAGCAAACAATCATCTCACAAAATGAAAACAAAATTCTGTTCAAATTCTGACTTCTTCTGTTCATGAAAAAAAGTATCGAGATATAACAATTCGCAAAGAAAATCAAAAGATTGGCATTTCCGGTGTTTTGAAGTTTTGGGACAACTTGTTTTTTTCAGTGTAGTAAAAAATTTTTGACTTTAAAAATTTTCACTTATTATAGATTTGTTCTCAGCAACCATAAATTTATCACAGTTCATGTTTTAAATATTTTTTTTGTAAATACTCATATGGAGAACTTCATATTCATAATTTGTACATCTATTAGAAAATCTTACTTTGACCATGAATACCATAGCATCCCTATGGTTTATTCAAATAAAATTAAATTATTTCATGCTTGATTCAAACAAAACAGAAATAAAAGCTGTATTATTTTTCTGTCCATACCAAAAAAAAAAAAAATCATATAGATATCTCAATTCGTTCAGAAGTTATGATTTTTGCAAGGAGAAATGCCAGATGTCGCCACTGTTCGTCGCTTGCTTGATTATTTTGAATGTCACGCAAAAATTTGAAATTTCATACGAACTGAAACGAAGACACAATCGAAACCTTTGACTTTTGTTGCCTGTCATATTAGAAATAGATCTATGGGGAAGACAGGAACATTGTTGCAAGAAAGCCATGTCGTTACGACATTTCTACAAAATTCTTCTCCATAAGAAATGCATATAAAGAAGTTTAACAGTTGTCACCAATGTCACAATATTTTTTATTAAAATACGACTAAACATATGTGTAAGCAATCGTTATATTGTAGAAACTTCTTCACCTCTTAACCGTTAGTCGACAAAGTAAATTTAATTCGGCACAAAGAACATTAAACTTTCTTCAACAGACATTTGCATAATAAAAGTTTCTAAATATTCAACTTAAAGTTAAAAAAAAACTTGTGCTTACCGCTAAAAGTTGTAGAGTGATTTCGGGTTCAGGTTCATGGTCAACAATTAATTTAGTTGTCGTTAGTAAAACAGCTGAACTTGGTTTACCTGAATAAAATACGAACTTGTTTTTGAAGTTACGTAAGTAAGGTAGACCGTAAGTAATTATGTTTTTTCTTTTTAATTGTTTGACTAGAGGCTCTTAGCCAGAAATAAGTACAAGCATTAGCTTTCTTAATTTTTGTTTTTATATTTGTGGAGTTTGTAAAGAATTAATTAGATGTGCCAGTCTTTATTAATGATAGTCTTCATTATATAATTACTTTTTTTTTCATAAATGATAAAAAACTATTTCTAGTTTTATCCAATATAAATTGACAGTATTATATTATAGACCTGCACGGGAAATTCGAGGTCTATTTCACGTGATCATAATTGTGTCTTAAATTGCACTGCAATAAATCCAAATCCAATTCTGCCCAAGTGCGTTGGTTAGTTGATAAGGGCGGTAATACTGCTTAAGACAATATCCAATTAGCTCTGTTGAAGTACGTGGCGCTGGGTGGTTAAGCTAGATTTCTTTATAGCCATTCAGTGTGATTAAGAAATATAGGTACGTAGCTTATTTTTAGGGTTGAAAGTTTCTCTATGTTGTCGAAGTCAGTATTCTGAATCTACATCTTGCCAGTGCTTGGCAAGCACATACACAATGAGGACATCTTTTTTCCTTTCGTTAGTGTCATTGCAGCTATGACAGTGAAAGTTGAAGGTAATTCTAATTATTTTTCGGCAGCTACACTAATGATCTTGCTACGTATATACCGTGATTCTCGCTATATCAGCCCGGAATCTTTAAAGGTATTCCCGTGTTTTGCCTAGGTTGTGTATATGTCACATTTTTTTTTCTGTTGTACGAGTTGTTAAACTACACCATCTGCGGTTGGCTAAGACAAAATAGTGCGAGAACACTCCTCCTTTCACTGTTTATACCCCGTTATAAAGCGTTTTAAAGCCTGATATTCCGTAAAATTTAATGTATTTTTCAGTCGCTGTGTTCAGTCGAAAAAATTTTCAGTTTCGCTCAAACCTCATATACTATAGTAATTTTTCATGCTCTTTCTGAATTTGATCTCAGATTAGCACTATCTGGAACCATTTTTAAAATATGGGTCTTTAAGACAGAAAAATGTTAAATAAAACCTTTTTTTTTTAATAATCGTGAACTTGAACATGAAGCCAATGATCTAGGATGCTGGATCTCTGTATCTGGTGGCATATTGAGTTTCTCTAAAAGATAAGACCGATAGTCAGATGAAATTCAAGATGGCGGTCAGTGCCAAAACTAGTTTGCAAAATTTCGATCTGACAATTTTGATCTCGAAGAAGCACCACGTTCTGGAAGGCTAGTTGAAGCTCATGAAGGTATAATAAAGGCAATGATTGATGCAAGCCGGCTAATAACAACTCGTGAGATCGCTGAACTACTACATTTTTAGAATTTAAACGTTCATGATCATTTAAAACGGCTAGGTATAATCTCAAAGTTCGACATATCGTCGCCTGAGAAATTAAGTGTCGTTGTAGCATTATATCGGTTTTGAGTTAGAAAATGTTCCTTATGTATTGAGGGTGTCTCTTTCATTTGGCGTGGTCAGTTTATCGTTGGAGTTATCAATATGTTCATGAACACAGAGCTAACAAGTGTCAGTGAAAAAAGTCATTTTTATTCATGCAAATGAACTGTTCCAATTTTTTAGTCTTAGTTCTCCTGCTGCATAATCTATACAGGGGACCCCGCAATTGAGTGCAACTATTTACTGAGATGAAAGGTTATGTCGAGCTGAGAAAAAAATCGTATGGGAGGGGGGGTCTATTTTCACATTGTTAGGAGCTACAGGGTTAATTAATATGTCACGACTTTGATTCACGTTATTGTCTCTAGCACAATAGCTTTTTTTGGTAGCTCATTACAAATGCAATAAAATCACCTTTTCAACGGTATATCAACAAACAGCACCGACGTAACCGTTACCAAGCTGTGCTCGTTCAAAGATGAAATCAATCGGTTGACACTACCAAATTTTAACTTTGAATGCAAATTTCTCAGAGTTTCGCGTAATAAATGACTTTTTTTATAATCAATTTTGTAATGTATTCAACTTTCTTTTCAATGACACCAATGACATACATGTATCTTAAAAAACAAAAAAGTTGTCTGTACTAAAAAAATTATACGTATGATGTATATAAGTTTTCGGGTGATAACTTATCTATTCTGTTCTATTTTAAAGATCAGAGGGCGCTGTAGTGCAAATATTTAAAAAAACTTCGAAAACTCATAAACCGCTCATTTGAATTTCATGAAAATTTGTGTATGGAGGTTTTCGGATATGCTACGTGTTTTGGGTTTATCTATTCTGAAAACCGGAGGGTACTGCAGTACAAATCTCTTAAGAAATCGTGAGAAACTACAAAACCGCTCGTTTTCGAGTACGGCAATTATTATGGCGCTATCTCTTTTGCACTATCTCAAAATCCACAGAGCGCTATTGTACAAAGACTGAAAAAAAACTCAAATTTTTTCGATTCGTTACCTTACTTTACTGTAGTATTCAATACATAATTCAACAATTTTTATATGCATATTCATTGAACTTATGCACTTCCAAGCTTTATCCACATGTAATCGCTTGCAAAATATTTCGTAGACGTTGAATAAGTTAGATTTTAACACCGGTAATTTCTGAGACTTTCAAAATTCTCGAAAAAACGAGAATTGCCATCAAAGAAGTGTTGCCATCATTATTGGTCTCTAAACAATACTTAACGAAATCTACAAGAAGGCTCAATCTATTCGTTCTGTAATTCGTTCTGTATCATCTTCTTAATAAGCACTGCACTTTAAACCAATGTCATGTAAATAAACTAGCATCGAAATTAAAGCAAAGAAGAATTAAAAAATTGTCAACATGTGCATCAACCAGCTGATTGCTTTGGTTACCTTTCGTTAGGCGCAACTAATCAGGTAGTTCATATACGCGAAAGTTCGTTTTTGTAAAAAGCTCTCTGATATTGTCAGTACCTAATTCCTTGCATTATTAACTTGTTTTAACACTTTAAAATCCAGCATAATAAAAAATTATATGGGATTTGATGTATTGTTCTTTTAAGGCACCCTTTTTTTAATTTTGTTTTCAAAAAGTTTTTTTTAATATAAAAATTCGAAATGGCCATTTCAGCCCTTGAAAGGACTTCGGCCGAGCTTCTTATAATCAAGTGTGTTCACAAACGTTCAAGAACAAGACCTACAAGTTTTATGCCGACTCCGAACTGCTTATGTTCTCAATAAGCTTTTCATTGTCAGGTAGGAATTGAACCAGGGTTCTCTGATGTATGGGGCACGCACTCTACCCACTGCGCCACGGCCACTTGGCGTTCTTTTTTTGATTAACAAAGGTTGATTAACAAAGGTTAAGTCACTTGGGAGAAAAGCACTCTTTTATCGCCTTTGCTCGAACTGTCAAAGAAGATGTTAGCTAAAAATTGTACAAATTCAGGTTTTTTTTTTTTATTTCCTTTGATCCATTCTGACAGTTCGACCGAGCTTCTCTCACGTGATTTCACCTATATTAAACAACCTTGGTAGGGCCGACTCGAAGAGGAATGAAGTAGAAGGCAGAAAAAAGCGGGCTATGTTCCGCAGTTGATCTTGGGTTAAAATTGTTACAGGTTTTTTGGAAATTTAAAACTTTGTTCACATTTTATAGTTTTTATTACACTGTTTTTATAATATTTTTACTTAAATTAACTTGGAAACATTAAATACCCACTGAACCATAAGCGAATGTTTGACGTGGTGAAAGTTTGTGCGAACGTTTTAGGGTAGATTTTTATTTTATGGATTTTTATTTTGTCGCTTAACAGTTCTTGCTATAGAAGATAAAATAAACGAAAACTTTTCTTATAAATAAAAATTGTACTTCTTTTGAGAAATTCAAAAATAACTTATTTTGAGTCAAAAAAGATTAATTTTTTTATCATTTTAATACGTAAAAATTCTCTTAGGAAATGAATCATTTTTTGTTCATAAATAACTTCAGAAGTGAATCAAATATGTTTCTTTTTTTTCCTTTTTAAATTAGTTCAAAAAAGAATAATTTTTTTATCATATCGGAACCCACTGAACCATAAGTGACGGTTTTACCATAAATAATATGGCGAAATTCATAAAAAAACTTATGTTGGAAAAAGAATAATATTCCAATCCAAAATTCTCGTAAATGAACCATTTTTTGTTCAGAAATGAGTTCAGAAATGAACAATAAGTGTTTTTTTTTGCATTCTTAAATGAGTTAAAAAAAAAATATATTTTTTTATCATTTCAGTAGGAAACAATTTTTCATAAACGAACCATTTTTTGTTCATAAATGAGTTCAAAAATGAATCATAAATGTTACTTTTTTATATTTTAAAATGAGTTAAAAAGGAAAAAATTCAAACCTTTGTTGATATTTTTATAGAAGTAAATTAAAATGTTAAATTTCTTACAAACGTCTTATGAACTTTTTGACCTGTGTGAATTGATTCTTGTCATAAGAAGGGAGATGAATGTACTGCTACACGTATGAAAAACTATTTTCCTTTTAATCTATCGTCAAGTCTGTTATAATATTTCAACTTTTCTTTCAAAAACTAAGATCAAACCCAAATAAAATTAAAACCACGACAACTTTACTATTGAAACTCTTTACTTGAAACTCTGTCACATTGGAAAACATTCACGGCTTTTCTCTTTTAAAATATCAATATGGTTCATTCTTTGACTCATTTCCGAAGAAAAAAACAGGTTCCTTTCTGAGAGGCATTTTCGTCCGACGATTGATTCAAAAAGTTTTCATTTCCGAGTGCCGACAAAAAACTTTTTAATGGTTCTCTTTTTAACTCATTTCCGAACAAAAAAAGTACAAATAATGCTAATTTTTTAACTCCTTTCTGATCAGAATAAGGTTAATTTTCAAGAGGCTTTTAGTTTGACGAATGATACAAAAAGGGTTGATTTATGTGTGCCGAAAATTAACGTTTCTACCCGAAAAGTTTCATAAATGAATTCAAAAATGGTAGTTTTGGTTCACTGGGTATCGATATGTAATAATAAATAATATTATTCAATAATAAAAATTATAATTCAAAAATGTTAATTTTTTTAACTTATTTCCGAACAAAAAAAATTGGTTCTGAGAGGCATTTTCGTCCGACGATTGATTCAAAAAGAGTTAATTTCTGTGTAGCGAAAATAAATTTTCTTTGGTTGTTTTTTTTAAATAATTTCCAAACAAAAAAAATGTTCAATTTATGGTTCTTTTTGGAATAATTTTCGAACAAAATAATGTTAATTTTTGAGAGGCAGTTTAGTCCGGCGAATGATACAAAAAGGTTTCGAAAAGGTTCATAAATGAATTTGAACACGGTACTTTTGATTCAGTGGGTATATATTCATTTGCAATTTTTACGAAATTCGTCGGTTTGACAACTAGCCGGTATTTTCATTATGCCCTCATCGTTGACGCGTTAGTACACTAAGTGAATCGGCCCTATCTTATAATTCTTCCATGCAAAAGCCTCCCTTGGAAATCCCTGGGGCGGCAGTTCATTTTTTTTTTTTTTACAATCTGTTGTAGTAATCAATTTGTTCATGAATACAGCACAAACATGTGTCGGTGAAAGAATTGGAACAAGTCTAGTATAACGAACCCGCTTAAATTTCAGAAAGTTGTTTGGTACAAGGCCTGGCAGAATTATAATTGTATATTGCGTACAAGGTAGCATTTCTTTCGTAGATTATAATGGCCTTGAAAAAAAAGTCTTCCATCCCTTCTATGACCCCACTGTCACCCAAGCAACCAATTGAAATTCAGCGGGTAGTAGTTAAGTAGACTTATGCCAAATAATTAAATATTTTTTTTTCATACAAAGGATTTGTAGCCCAATTTTTATATATAATAAAAATTTGTATTTTGATATAATTTAATATATAATTAATATATAATAATATATATAATTAATATATAATTAATGATATAATTTAATTTTGATATAAAACAAGTGCACAGGCAGCTTTAAAAAACATGTTAATATAATTATAGACAACAGCAGAGGTGCAGTGGCAGTGAGCTGGATTACAAATTCTCAAAAAAAAAAAATGTTCTACATCGACTGCGATGAAAAAAAACGTGTGTACACTGAGCTAATGTAGTGCTCAAAAAAATTGCAAAAATTTCTATTTAGCATCTGACGAGGACCAAGAGGACAACAAAAAACTAGCCACCACTTTGAGCCACTTTGTGTGTGCGCCACGAGAAAAAAACCAACAAAATATGCACAACAGCAATAACTTTGATATTTTCGACGCGAGCAAACAAAAGCAATGGCATATTTTTTTTGCGGTAGCAGCGCGATGCGCTGACAAAGGCAATTCTCCGAATTACAACACATACGAAAATATTGAAGTGAGCAAATCGACCATCGGTGAAAAAAGCACTCCCAAAAGCTTTGAGTGCTTGCCAGTCCGATGAAGCACTTCACGTATGACACACCATTGTAAGTTTAACATTACATGTGACTGGAAAAAACACTTTAATATAGCTTACTTTAAAATGCTTTCAAAGGCCTCTCTTGGAAAGCTTGGGTCAGCATTTTGTTGCATTCTTTTTGGTTTTGCCTACCTCAAAAGAGAGCTGCAGGGAGGGACCCTTTAAGAAACAAAGCGCTTCGAAACTACTTTTAAAGCACATTAAATAATCACAATAGTACTTGTTACGTTTTTAATATTATTTTTTTTAACATTGGCATGTCATTGGGAAGAAGACCTTTGCTCTCGCTACGAAAAGGGATTTAAAAAAGCGCTTTGCTCTCACTACAAAAAATGATTTAAAAAAGCGCTTAGTTCTCGCTGCGAAAAGTGATTCAAAAAAGCGCTTAGGTTATTGTTTCGAAAGTGCTACGGAATTTCACAGCCTTCCATCTACAAATATCATCAAAAAAACGAGGCTTTCTTTTAAATTATTTTGGAATGAATGACTTACGACATGAATCTTTTATTTATTTCTAATTTTTTATCAGTCGTCAAGCTACATACGCACATTTTCCCATTCAAAATTAAACCAAAAATTTTTTTTATTATACCCAAGTCAATGAGATGCATTGCATCTAGAGGGAAATGTGAAATCATTTGAATACCAATTTTTTCCAAAATATGTTCGGCATTGACAAAACGTTTGCAATGATATTTTTTTATCTTTTCGCCTTTGAAAGTCGGAATCTGTTCTTAATTCTGCAACTGCAGCAATATGGGTTAGCCGATTGTTTTTTTTTTTCTAGCTTCGTTAGCGTTTAGAGCATCCTGCTGAGGAAGTATGACCAACAGTTCCCGTAACAAATGCTCTCGCAGGAGCATCACAAATAAATGCGCGCAATTTAATAAAAACCCTTCTAACGTTGACGATAACACCTCTTTCACTTATATTCTCCATCTCCAAAACAAAGTCCAGCAGAAAATCATTTATACCTTCAGGTTTCCTGTTACGAAGATATGCTCCAATAAGAAAAGGTATGATATTGCCGCAGTTTTATATGGAACCCAAAATAAGCCACAAGTCTATTGCAGATTTTGTATAAGGGTTATCCGTCTATTCCAATATCTACTTCTAAAATTTCAATATCTTCTGCTAACGACAACTTCAAATCTTGACAAATACTTCTCTCTAGTCCATAGTGGAAGTAGTTTCCCTGACTGACTTCACGTGTGCAAATAGTTGTATTATTTTGCGCCCTTGAAAATACATTTTTTGTTGAAGAGGGCACTTTTAAGCCAACTCTTTGTAGAATTTGCAAAATGTCATCACTCGCGTCTAGCCTAACTTTAAATTGCACTACTCACTCCCGAATTTCTTTTTGAATGTCAATTTCTGACAAAATTTGTATTGTTCTTTCGCATGCTATATTTTCACTATTGGCACTTTGTATGGAATTCACACCGCTTTGGCTGAAATCTGGTAAAACTTGTGGTGTTTCATTTACTACAGCACTTTGCATATAATTTGCCCTGCTATGTCCACTTCAATTTTCTGCTGCTGTAGCGCCTTCTTCGTTTGCACCAGCAAGCGCAACTTCATTTTTTATGGTGTATATTTTTGCCCGAACTTATCTTTTAGAATGACGTTTTGAATAACCGCACCACTTCCCACTCATTTTATTACTTTTTTATAAAAATATTACTTTAAAACAGTTTATAAACCTTTTTTAACTTCCACTATTTTTCACTATTTTGCTTTCACACTTTCACGAATTAAACTTCCCGCGCATACTAGTGATGAGTAATGACAAGTAAGGATGAGAAAAATAAATATATCGAACTAGTACGACAGCAAGGACAAGGTTTTCGAACTACGAATATTCAAATTAGGGAAAATCGTGAAAGCAAAGCGATTTTTTAAAGCTCAATGCGTGGCGAGAGCAAAGCACTTCTCAAAAGCACTATTCATAGGCAGATAAAGCACTTTGAATTTTCCGAAAGGAGAGAGAGAGAGATTTTTGGCTTCGGCGATTATGAAAATTTGCATTCATCGATAGTGTTTTAAAAGACCTACCTTGGAAAACTCAGGAAAGTCAGCAGTTCATTTTTGTTTTCTAATATATCAGCGAAAATCTAGATTTTACCGGAACGAATAACTACAGCAATGGTTTCTATTTTTGAAACAATTAGGTTTGAATGGTTTTTTTATAAATAAGTACATAAGAATTTATGATGATAATTATAATAACACCAAAAATACTTAATTGTAATGCTTCTTGCCACGCGCACTTTTATGAAACATCCAATTATTTGGATGCCAAGCTTTATGTTCCTTTGTTTCATTTTACGTTTGTTCTTTTTTCCTTGGGTCCGTTGCTGAGCGCTCTCCGTGATGCTTGCACGACAATAAAAATAAGTCCTGACTTTTTCCTCCTGAGGGAAGCTGCTGACATGCTGGACTACAGTACCCCGACATAATATTATGAACACTATACAAACTCAGGAAAGGATGTACATACATACAAACTGTATGCTGTATGCAAATCACTGATTGGATACGGTCAAGGGTCGACCTTTAAGTCTGCATCTTTGGAAAAAATTTCAAAATAATAACTATTATTTTTACTAATGAAAGTAAGTACTTAATTACTTTCACTAGAGTTAGTGAATTTGTGCCTCTGCCATTTTGAACTATTTGCATTCGGATTAGAAACAACTTCACAAAATAAAAACAGCTGATTGCTGGTTTAACTTTTCCAGATCGATTACTCATCTAAATCGTAGAGCAAATATACTCCTATTTGGTTTGTGCAAAGTCTTCTCCATACATTTCAATTATAAGACTGATAAACTTATAAGGCTTATACAGTTTATGAGGGTATTGCCGTTTTGCATGAATACCCTTATTATTTTATTTTATTCAAGATCATTCCATTTGGACTGAGAAATTTGGCAAGTGTTCAATCAGCTTAAGATAGAACTGAATTTTTGGTGTAGCTGTATTTCTGTGAATATATCTGCATATTCACACAAAAGTTGATATTTTTAGCGTAATCTCAGCTAAAGTTTAGATATAAAAAACGAAAAAGCTTTCATAAAACGTATAAGATTAAAAACTTTTAAGCAAGATTTCTCGAGAAATAAAAATCAAATAAAGCTATATAAAGCTATTAAAATAAAAACAAAAGAATAAAATTACTGAGAGCTAATTATAATTAACTAATGAAGATAACAATGGAAACAAATCAATATTCAAATATGTAGCGTATGAAGATTCACTTTTACTTAAATCAGTGCATTGAAAAATATAAGATTAATAAACAATGGAATGCATTGTAAAAAAATGTGGTAGCTGTAATGAATTTATTGAATTTAAGCGATGACCTAGTTTTTAATGTTACGATATTCATATATAACTTCAAGTACAATTTACAGTAATGATATATGTACAGGGTCATCTCTAGGCATTTTGGAACCATTGGAAACACAGAATAATTGCATAGTAAAGGATAAAAAGAATGCAAATTAAACAATCAATCGAACTAACTAAACAAGATTAAAAAGGAACATAGTTTATTATAATCATCTAAATTTAAAAGTGCCATCTTTTTTGTGAACTATAATAACCAAAAGATACCACAACAAGCAAAAACGGCTTAATCATTGCACCAAAAGCTGTATTTATTGCTTAGTAGCTATTGCGAATGATTTTATATATTTGGGTTAAATATATTCAACTTTCACGTTGCTTAATGAAGTAAGAATTTGTATTTGTACTAAAATAGCTAAAAAAAAAAAGAACACATTGATAAGGGAAGATAAGGAAGTAAAGAAAAAAAGATAGGAAAATAGCGGTTGGACAAAAGGAAGTAATCGTTGAAGCATACGATTACTAGCATGAAACAATGAATGAAGATATCAGGGTTAGGCGATATGCATACCGATCCATGAATACTATTGCAGTAATTTTTTTTTTAAAGTGCAATAACAATTGAAATAATCGTTAATCGACCGATCTGAGGTTACAATTGGAGTAATCGTAATTTTAAAAAAGTCGAATTTAGGATGATTGCTTTAATTCCAATCCCATTTTTTCTTTTCTAAGGATTACAATTTTCTTTTATAAGGATTGCATTTATTAAATATTAGTGAAAACCGCTGTTATTTTCATAAAAATTTGTATTTCAATGAGAAAAAATTTTAAATTTTTTATAGTTTTATTTTACAACTTAGTTTCTTTCCAATGATTTCTTCATTATTAACAAAATACACTGAGGGAAATAAAGAATATTAAAATTATCCGTGACCGTACATTAATTGTTTTTAAATATTTACGTCGATAAATCAAATATTTTCCTTACAACACGTTTTTTTTTGCGTATTTAAATTTGAGTACGGTTAATTTGATTTGATTTTAGCTAAACTTGTTATAAGTTATTTAAAATCAAATTTTCCAATTGAGTTGTGGCATACTGGTAGAGGTGCTTTCCTTGTAAACGAGGTTCGAGTTCTCAAACCTTTAAAGCTTTAACCTAAAAAACACGCTTAAAGCTTTTCCTTGTTGCAAATCCTAGAAATCAGAATTCCGAACCATTTATAGAACCTTCTGTAATATCCGATTTGAACAATTTTCCGAATCACTCTTTATTCTTATTATTATTATTATTATTATTATTATTTATATTTTTATTCTTATTATATTATTATTATTTAAAAAATCACATTTTACTCTGGTTTTAAAGTTTTGAAACAGGTCCATATTTCCGTCATTTAAAGATTAAAAAAAAAATATTTAAAAAAAAAGATAATTTATTTATAGTTGAATCGATGCATTGAAAATAGTACATACAATTACAAATTTCAATATCAACCCAGTCTTAAGTTTCAATAGTTTGATGTCTTAAAACTATCACACTTAAAAGTCAGATATCTTGCGAGTGCTTTAACAAAGATAGGTTGTTAAAAAGAATGTCTAGCACAAAAACACAATAAAGATACTGTGCTTTACACAATATAGTTTTCTTTCAAAAATTATTAAAAAAGGTCCCTAAATGCCCTACCGCAGATCCCTAAATGAGATGGCAGAGCAGCTCAAAATACACCTATGCTGGATTCCCGGACATAGAGACTTTCTAGGAAACTGCAAAGCAGATGAACTCACTCGTACTGGAACAACCAAAAGAGAAAGAAAGTATTGGTATATCCCTCATCACATGTAAACTCCTCACAAATGAGATATCCCTAAATAAAGTCAGCATTAGATGGCCAACGGGAAGATGGTCAACCATACAGCACGTCAGGTTTGACCAAAAATCACCCTAAAACGCTCAAAAGAACGGATATCCCTGAGAAGGGTTCAAATCAGTACTATGATAGGTATCCTAACAGGAGGCTACCTAATAGGTAATCATGCACGAAGATTAAACATCGTCCACAACGACTTCTATAGAAGCTGCAGAGATGAAGAGGAGGAGGAATCTACAAAACATCTTCTCTGTACTTGCCCTGCGCTAGCTTTAAATCGCCACCTTCACTTAGGTAAATGGTTCTATAAAGATCTCGATGATCCCTCAGAGTCTTTGGTCTACCGAATCCTTAGCTTTGTCAACAGCTCAAACTGGTTTAAATAGAAAAGGAAATTAACCCAATGGTATCACAATGGGCCTCATTGGGCTAAGTGTGTCTTAAAGGAGACAGCCGCTTCAATCTAACCTAACCTAACTGAATTTCAGCGTCCACGAACCCCCCCAAAAAAAAAAACAGTTGGTTTCAAAAATTCATATGCTCAGAAAAGTTAACTTTTGAGATAATTTTTGGCAACATAAGCGCGAGCTCTATTTTTGTTTATTGGTAGGTATTCCCGAGTTTCTTTTCTGTTTGGAGCTGTTAGTGAGCGTTTGAATTTGCTTATTAAAATAAATGTCAACAAAGGAGAACAAATCCTCGCAAATCAGACTTAATTTACAGCATTACAGATTTGCAGAAAGTGGAGATCTTAAAAAAATTGATCAAGGTATTAACGAGAAACGATTGACGTTGGATTATGGTGTATCTAAAGTAGCCATTTCAAAAATAAAGAAAAAACGTCATGCAATTTTAGAGGCAGTGGCGAACACACAAGAAACACTCCATAAACCGGAATATGCTGATTTTGCGACAAGCTTATATAAATGGTTTTTAAATCAACGACAGAGTAATTGTGCAATGACTGCTCTAATTTTAAAGTCAAGAGCTAAGCTCGAATTCGCCATACTGCACCCTGGAAAAAAATTTAATGCAAGTGATGGATGGCTTGCAAACTTTAAGAAAAGACATGGTATTCGCCATCTCAAAATTTGTGGGGAAATCCTTTCAAGAGATACGTCGCAAATAACACCATTCTTTTATAATTTACGAGTAAAAATTGATTAAATGGACATCTCTGACTCACAACTATATAACGCTGATGAATCTGGGCTATTTTAGCGTTTTTTACCGGATAAAACAATTGTCACAGCAAACAAAATAATACATAATGAGTTTCTTCGGAAGAAAAACTCATTTGCAAAAAGTACATTTGCAAATATTTATTGGATTGGATTTATTTGTCAGATTTTCTGAATGACATTTATATAGAGATTACAGCAATAGAGGAATTATTATCTTAATTACCCAAAAGTAGGTGGTACACCAACAAATTTAAATCTGAAAATATGTTTTGCTTGTTTGAAGTCAAAATTGTGTATCTCGAATGTTTCTGAGAATGAAAATAAACAAGAAAAAACAAGATTTATATTAAGTAATTAAATTTTTTTCACTTGTTAGTGATATCTGCGCAACAATAAGCATTTTGTTATTTCTTTATTCGAACTCATGTCGTCATTTTGTTTTTATAGCATTGCGGCTGCTATCTTTTTTTTTTTTAAATCTTATTTGGCTTGAAGAATTTTAATGAAATACATTCATTCATGGCAGCAGTACATATAAAAAAAAAAAAAACAAATGCAAAAAAAAAAAAAAATGTTACAAATGAATGTGGGGCACGCAAAATTAAGCCATTTAAGAAATGCCTATACCACAAAGCCTACAATGCCTCTATCCCAAACTTTTATTTTTATCTGTTTAAGCTTTTCAAACAGTCTAGGAAGTATCCAATTTCATGGCCGCGTTATTCAGTGTTTAGAGCAGCGCTAGACTAGAATGCCAGCGCGTCTGAGTAAAGGGAAAAGTGTGGAGAATGTCAAATATGTTTGTCGACATAAATAAAAAAAATAAAAAATACCAAAAAGTAGTACTAACAATAAGAAAAAAAGGCAAGCTAAGTAATTTGCCTTAAATACGGTTTTTACGAATTCCCTACCGCAGTCGCGCAGAGTTTGTCGCTAACCAAGTCATTTAATCACAAAGTCAGTCCGTTAGACAGTTTTTCAGTCATGAAGTACATCTTGTCATTAATTTTATAGGTTTTATAAATCAGTTTTGTGGTTTTCTACACCGATCGATTACTTGGCTCTTGCATAACGAATAGCTTTTTGCGGTTTAATATAACACACAGCAAAAACCGAATACTTTTTAATTTATATTATATCGAAACCAAAAAAAAAAAAAAAACAAATACTGAATTTAAAGCAACAAACTACAAGATATGCAGATATTTCAAAAAATCTCTATAGTTTGGTCTGATTTCATTGAGCATAGTAAAGTTATCCATGCGGTTATCTGTTAATTACCGACCCTTAACTCTCTGACAAATGTACCGCTTTATTTGTAAACAGTACTAAAGATTTCAACAAGTAGATAATTATTCACAGAAGACGCCTTTGGCGAATTTTATGAATCTTGTTTAGCGCCAAGAAAATAATTTAGATTTTTGTTATTACGCACCTTAAGGCACACTAAATGGGTGGATGTCGTAAAATAAGTTTATTTCTAGGCAATCGTAAAACTGAGAGTGATTCTAGACCATCGGTGTCACTTTAATAGGACTTAAAAATTTCTTCGAATTCATTACCCACAATAAGCTTAGAATTTATACTATGTACTTGTATAAATATACTCTATATTTTATCTTACAGTTTTTGTTTTTTGTTCTTTGCTCTTACTTTCAATTAAAAGTTTTATGCATTTTAATTGCACGTTTATATATACAGTTAACATTGTTTGATTAATCAGCTGATTCATTGGCAGCAGCTTTGATGTTCACTACACGGGAAAAAAGGTAACCGTAAAAAATACTGATTAAACTTCACAATGCAAGTAAAATCCAAGTAAAAATAATTGTTTATTTCAATAATTCAATAATTTTATTGAATTCTCAAGAAATATAATGGCACCATAGCCAGATATATGTAGTTTTACCCATCATGGACTGACCCATGTTCATGTTGAGCTAGAATAAAAGATCTTTCCAAAAATTTTTTTACTTGGAAAAAATCAAAAAATTAAAAAAAAGTCTAATTGCCACCTCGAGACTTTTAATTTTCAATGGAACGATATTGAACGATATTCTGCAAGCAAAATCAAGCATTTTGTGCCAATCACTTCCACAAGTACTTCCACAATATAACAAAATATATACAAAAAAGTATTCCGTTAAAGACCAGCGTTGTGTCAACCCACGGAAGCCACGTATGTCAGTCAAACTTCATAAAAATTCACAAAAGTTAAATATAAAGCCTAAGAAAGACGATCGTATAAGAATAATATTATACTTGGTTTTTTTTTATATTTTTAAAAGTTCAAAATTAAAGGGCAAAAAAATGGAAAATTCCTAAATGTCCCGCGCTTGGAAATGTAAGTAAACGTAATTGTTCAGAAAAGTATAACCGTTGCGTTAACGCAATGCTGAACAAAGATGGGTGAAATGAAGACTAACTGTAGAAAGGTGTGTAACAAAGATTAAAAAGTTGACATAGCAAAAAATACGGGAAATTCCAAGGATATTTCATTGAGTGCAATATTGAACTATTTATTATTATTATTTATTTATTGTCTATGGTCACAACCTTACAGACAAGGGAATACATAATTTCCTTAAAAACTAAATTTAATACTAAGGAAGTATAATATTACGAAAAATTCAATATAGAAGAAATCAAGACAAGATGTGCTAGAATATAAATGTTTCATTCAGTAAGGTTTTAAAGCGATCTCTAGAAATAGAAAAGTCAGTGGAGATTCTTCTAGAGAGTAATTTAAAGTCATTCATAGTTCTACCTGATGAACCATTATGGTTCATTGATTGCATAATTGCTACTATGGAATGGAATAGCAAAAATAGTATGCTGACGTAATTGACACGAACGAAAGTGAAATTAATAAGGTTTAATAATTCTAAGCAATCGATTTGACCTGAACTTATATCGAACAGAATCATCAATGAACGAATTCTTCTCCTACTATCGAGAGATTGAAGGTGTATAAGCAGGCATCGCGAATTATATGAGGGAAGTGGCTCAACAAAATTTAATGATCTAAGTGAGAACCTTAGGAATTTGTTTTGTACTAGTTAAAGTCGCGCAGAGTGTGACCATATAAATGTTGTGTAAAGCAATTTATGCGTATATGGATCAGAGAATTCAGAGGTATTACGACGAAAAAAGGCAAGCAAGGAGTATGCTTTCGGAATAATGTAGTTTATATGTGGAACAAATGTGAATTTGGAATCAAAAACTACTCCCAGTCCAAAATTTCTCAAACTGTTTTTAGTGTATTATTGTTCAGAGGAAACAAAAAGGTTTCTTGATTTAGCAAAGGTGGCGTGGTAACATTTTAAAATGTTTAAGGGCAGTTTATTCGTTTTACTTCAAGTTAACAGATTATATAATTCAGTTTGTAGGTAATAGATATCAGAGATATTATCAATTCTAGAGAATATTTTAAGGTCATCAGCATAAAGCAGAAAACTAGATTTATTAAAACAGTGCTAAATGTCGTTTATAAATAGAATGAATAGCAAGGGACCTAGTATGCTGCCTTGAGGAACTCCCGAGGTAGCAAAAAAAAGAGTATGAGCTTATGTTATTAATACAAACATAACAAAGTCTATTACTTAGATATGATTTTATCCATTTTAAGAGACTAGAATGGAACCCCATATTAAATAGTTTATTTATCAGGATGCTATGAGAGACTTTATCAAACGCCTTTAAGAAATCCGTGTATATGACGTCAACTTGACTGCCACATTCGAAGGAGGATATACAGTATTCTGTGAAAAGGTAACCGTCGACCGACAGGTAACAAATCTATGCTGGTTTGAATTAAATAACGTTTCAAAAGAAAAAATAATTTTTCTTTAATAATTCTTTCAAAAAGTTTTGAGATAGTTGACAATTTAGAGATGGGTCTATAATTTTTGACATCATTCTTTACACTACTTTTAAAAACTGGGGTAATATGTGCAATTTTCCAGGTGCTAATAAAATCACCGGAAGAAGGGATTTATTAAAAATCTCTTAAAGAGGTTTAGAAAGTGTAAAAATACAATTTTTTAGGAAAAAAGAAGAAAATTCGTTAATGTCACATTTACGGGAGTTTTTAAGGCTTAAATTCCATTTGTAACATCAGTTAAATTCAATTCAATTCAATTCAAACGCGATTGAACCCATGTCAGATTCATAGTTTGATTCCAAAAATTCTGCGAATAAGTTTGCTGATTCTAAAATTGAGCTCGATTTTTTACTTCATAGGTCATAGTGGTTGGAATATTAGAAGATGATTTACGCGACTGAATAAATTACCAGAAAGAGTTAGGGTTTGATTGAATATTACTTTCACATTGTAATATATATTGCTTACACAAAAATTTGTTAAGAAAGTTTAAGTCCCTCATATATTGGAGATATTTGTTTTTATGATCTGGGTTATGATCTGGCAATCTGAAAAGCAATAATTTTTAGCATTTACAGAGTGTTTAAAATTACAAGATATAGTGCACAAGTTTAGATCCACTGAACTGTTAGAAATTCATAAACACATTGTGCTTTCAATTTTTTTTTTTAACGAGCAATAGATCTGTGGCAGTGCGTTTAACTGACATGCAAAAGTTGCCGAGATCACAAGGTCGCATCTCAGATTGGGTAGAGTTTCAATCATGCATTATCATTAGCAAATCTATGAATTAAATTACTATTTTTCATAAGAAGACTGTAGTTTTATTTGGGGGAAAAATAAATTTAAAATAAATTTCTGGCGCAGTGGGGTGAGTGTGTGACCCATACGCCAGAGAACCCTGGTTCAAACCCTACCTGCCACAGAAAGTTTTTTCAATTGAATTAATCTATCTGTTCGGTCGTCACCTCTATGCAGACAATGGCAAACCTCAGAGAGTGAAAACTGCCATGAAAAGCTTCTTGAGAACATAAGCCGTTCGGAGTCGGCATAAAGCTGATAGGTCCATTTCTCGATCATTTGTGTTCAAACATTTCACAACACGCACAACGCAATTGATCATAAGAAGCTCTGTCAAAGTCCTTTCAAGGGCTAAAGTGGTCAATTCGTTTTTGTGTTTTTTAATATTACAGATTGCCTATAGGCATGCACGGTTTCGTAAAAATTTATATTTTTTTTAATCAATTCTTTCGTTTTATTTTTTTCTGTGTAAAGCATCGTTTTGATGGTATATTGAAAATTTGGTCATAACAATTTTATGACTTTTTATATATATACTAGCTTATACCCGGCGCGCTTCGCTGCGCTCAGCGCTTATCCCCTAAAAGAGGGTGTAGCTTTAGTGAAGCCATACTTTTATAGTAAGTTCGTACCGAGTTTTATTGATGTGTGACTTATTTCGAAAACTATACCGAATATTTGGGGTGCTGAAAAAGTACCACGCCCCTCGACCAACGCCCAGAAAATGTTACCAGTGGAACGGCATTTGTAAATTGAGGTCGAATACTGAATTCCGAGACTGTGCGACCTACACAAAAAAACCAAAACTGGTCGATATCGAAAATTTTAGGTGTATTTAAGGAGCCTTTTACGGTCGGCACCAGTCTTCATAGGAACCCTCTCAAGGCTTTGGTATAAAAATTGACTTAGCGGTTTCGGAGTACTTAAGTGATATACACATATACCCACATACGTATATACATTAAGTCGCCTCACGCTCCTTAGAAAAAAAAGTTGCTTAGTCCGGTTCTTCAAAATAATCCATGGCTTATGTTACGATGATCCCAAACAATTTCGACTAAAAATATTGCATGGTATGGTAGTTAAAAAAAAACAAACGGTCAGAAATAAGAGTAATGAAAAAGTTTTTTTGCATCAAAAATCTTCAATTTTTTCCGTTGGACCAAAGATAATGCGGATTTTTATGGATTCTGTTAACTTTTTTCATATTATTTTCACTAATATTCAAATTAATTTTTTCCCATACTACTTTTAGTCAAATAAATTGTAAAATGTAAAAAATGTGTACATTTTTTTGTAATTTCATTCAATTTAATTCTTCACTTTACACTATATTTTATCATGAATAGATAATTTATTTGACCAAAAGTAACATGGCAAGACAAAATAACTATTAAGTCTGACCGTTTGTTATTAAGAACATAAGAAGATCGGTCAATATCCCTTCAAGGGCTGAAATGGCCATTTCGTTTTTGTTTTTTTGTTTTATTTCAAACTATTTCAGCTACTGTCGAAATATTTGGGGGATCATCATAACAAAAAGCGTTATTTTGAGCAACCGACCCAAACACTTTTTTTTTGTGAGGAGCTCTAGTATACAAACAAACATTTAGGCATGGCAACATTTATGTGTATAGTGACCGCCACTTGGTCTTATTGCACCTACATATCAAGTTTCACTATCAAAACATGTACAGCTCAAAAATTACAATGATTTCTGAAAAGTCGGCGTAGATAAAGTGCGGCTTTTACTGTAAATTTTGATTTATATACTTTCACGGATTTGTGGGCGTGACAAAATTTATATAAAAAGTGACCGCCACTTGGACTTATAGCATCTGCATACCAAGTTTGACTATCAAAACATTCACATCTCAGGAATTTAAATTATTTGTAACCGATAGCCCTGGCAGCAAGTGCTTACTTAGTTATAATTGTTAAATTGTAATTAACTATAATACATAAATAAATAAATAAATTAAATAAAATTATTGCTGAAGAGTGGGCACAGATATAATGCTACCATTCACATTTTTTGCAAAGCTGTCGAGAGTAAGCGTATGAACTTAATTTCCAAATTTTAGTATTTAACGATGAGAATTGTCTGATTTATAGAAGTTCTATTGATTTGTGGGTAAAAAAAGTGGCGGCCGTGGCGTAGTGGGTAGAGTGTGTAGTCCATATGGGATAGAACCCTGGTTCGAATTCCACCTGACACAGAAAGTTTTTTCAATTGAATTAATTTTTCAGTTCGGCCGTCACCTCTCTGCTGACAATGGCAAACCTCAGAGAGTAAAAACTGCCATGAAAAGCTTCTTGAGAACATAAGCCGTTCGGAATCGGCATAAAACTTGTAGGTCCAGTTTTCGATCATTTGTGTTCAAACATTCACAACACGCACAACACAATTCATCATAAGAAGCTCGGTCAAAGTCCTTTCAAGGGCTGAAATTGGCCATTTCGCGTTGTTTTTTTTTTTATTTGCGGGTGGTACAAGTTGGGGTGGCAAATTTTATATATATATATTGACCGCCACTTAGAGCACCTGCGTATGAAGTGTTACTATCAAAACGCGTACAACGCAGGAATAAGCATGATTTCGAAAAAGTGGGCGTAGATATGGTGCAACCACGCCCATTTTTAACAGTTGCCGATAGTGACCTTGTGTAAAAAATTACCAATTGTTAGTCTTCTACGGTAAAAGCCGTCTAATATAAAGCCTTTTTACTGATTTGTGGGCGGTTAAAGTGGACGTAACAACATTTGTATATACATAGTGACTGTCACTTGGATCCATAGCACCTGCATACTAAGATTTCCTATCAAACTGTGTACAACTCAGGAATAAGCATGATTTCGAGAAAGTGGGTGTAGATATAGTGCGGCCATGCACATTGTTTGTGCATTGGCCGACAGTAATCAAATAAACTAAATTACCAAATCCTAGTCTTCTTCTTTTTTACTGATTTGTGGGCGTTGAAAGTGGACGTGACAACATTTATATATACATAGTGACTGCCACTGGGATCCATAGTACCTGCACACTTAGATTCATTATTAAAACGTGTACAGCAATAAGCATGATTTCGATAAAGTGGGCGTAGATATAGGGCGGACATGTCCATTTCTTGTACACTTGGCTGACAGTAATGATTAAAACTAAATTACCAAATCTTAGTCTTCTACGGCAAAAGACGTCTGATATAAAGCATTTTTACTGATTTGTGGGCAGTTAAAGTGGGCGTGACAACGTTTATATTTACATAGTGACTGACACTTGGACCCATAGCACCTGCATACCAAGATTGACTATCAAAACGTGTACAACTCAGGAATAAGCAAGATTTCGATAAAGTGGGCGTAGATATAGTGCGGCCATACCCATTTTTTGTACATTGGCCGACAGTAACCATACGAACTAAATTGCCAAATCTTAGTCTTCTACGGCAAAAGCCGTCTGATATAAAGCATTTTTACTAATTTGTGGGCGATAAAAGTGGGCGTGACAACAATAATATTTACATAGTGACTGCCACTTAGAACCATAGCACCTGCATTCCAAGATTGACTATCAAAACGTGTACAGCTCAGGAATAAGCAAGATTTCGATAAAGTGGGCGTAGATATAGTGCGGCCATGCCCATTTTTTGTACATTGGCGGACAGTAAATATACGAACTAAATTACCAAATCTTAGTCTTATACGGCAAAAACCGTCTGATATAAAGCATTTTTAATGATTTGTGGGCGGTAAAAGTGGGCGTGACAACGTTAAAATTTACATAGTGACTGCCACTTGTATCCATTGCACGTGCATACCAAGATTCACTATCAAAACTTGAGCATTTCACGAATTAAAACGATTGCTGAAAAGTGGGCGTAGATATAGTAAGACTACGCCCATTTTTTGTACAGTCACCGGAAGTAACCATCTGAACAAAATTACCAAATTTTAGTTTTATATGATTAAAACCGTTTGATATAAAGCATTTTTTTTGGTTTGTGGGCGATAGAGCCAATTTGGGTTGTATGGGAGGTACCACGCCCCCTTGTCCAATCAACACCAAACTTCACAGGAACACTTCCCGAATGTTGCTTCAGTATCCCTAAAAATTTCATACAGTTTGGTTCTGTGGTTTTGGAGTCTATACGTGATATACACACATATCCACATACCCACATACCCACATATCCACATACCCACATACATACATTCATTTTTATATATATAGATATATATAAATATTTTCATTTTTACTTTTGTTTTTTTAGCATATTCACTTTGGTTTATACCATTTCATTTGCCTTGTTTTTTTTACATCTTTCAAGAAGAGCTTCGGATGAAAATATGATATGTCTTAAATGGTGATTTTGTGGTCAAAGTTATTTTTGTGTTCATCGTCAATGACTGGTTTCAAAAGTTTCTGCTTAAAGAAAGTGTCATCAGCATGCGGAACCACATGAGTAACATAACCAGTAATTCTCTGAAGCACACAACAGCAAATACTTTTCGAAGCAGAAGAGAGAAAAAACAAAAAAATAAAAAAACACATAAAAATACATCTTCAGCCTGAGTTCAAATGAAAACTTTTACCTTATTTTATGTAAATTGGATTTTTATGTATGTATATTAATTATGTGGATTTAAGAAAATCATTGATGCGTATATAAAATTAAGAAATTAACGAAGGCGAATATATTTTAAGAAGTCATGCCTCAAATAAGTTAAGACTCACAAAGAAAGGTCCCAGGGTGACACTCGCCGATTGAATGATTTTCGGATATGTGACAGAGGACAAAAATATAGGAGTAAGGTTGACGTATTCTTTAATACGTGCTCAATCAATGGCTAAGGGTTTCAAAATGGCGTTTCAAATCAACAAAAATTTCCTTATTCTCCACAATTCCAATATTTTCCATTGAAACATATTAAAACTTGCTATGAAATGAAAGATATTTAAAAGTCACACAAAATGACATCCAATTTGATGAGACACATTTCATTGTCATTTTGTTCTTGTCATTTTTAACAGTATATAGGCAATATCGGAATAAGCCCGTTGTCCCAGTTGCTTCCTTTTCAATTATAATTTCAATCTCTCAAAGGTTTGGCTCTCTATGCTAATAACTCGGCTGCGTTTTAATAAGTACGTTCGAAAAGTCCATGGGATGACACATAGATGGCGTTACTAGATTTTTTCCATATGATTTTTATTTAGAATCAACCTTCAAATGATACGTATTAAAATTTGACAAGAATCTGACAATTGATTCGTGAGTTATAGCATTTGTGTGCAACTATTGTTGTTGAAAAAAAAAAAAATGAAAAAAAGTAAATCAAAACGAGTTTTGATAAAGCATTGCTTTTTTATGAAAAAAAATACAGTGGAAACCAAACAATGGCTTGATAAACATTATCCGGACTCTGCTCCATCGAGACAAAATTTAGAGAAGTGGATTGCTGAATTTAAACGTGGTCGTACCAGCCAAATGATGCAGAGCGCAGTTGACGCCCAAATCAGACTGTTATTCCACAAAACATCAAAAAAATCCACAAATTGGTTACGAGCGATCGCAAATTGAAAGTGCACGAGCTAGCTGACATTGTAAAGATATCAGATGATAGTGTTTTTACAATTTTACACGAACATTTGAGTATGCGAAAGCTCTGTGCAAAGTAGGTGCCGCGTGAGCTCACAGTCGACCAAAAACAACAACGAATTGATGCTTCAGAGGAGTGTTTGGCGCTGTTAAATCGCAATAAAATCGGATTCTATCGTCGATATGTGACAATGGATGAAACATGGCTTCACTATTACACACCAGAATCTAAAAGACAGTCAGCTGAGTGGACAGCAGTCGACGAACCGAATCCAAAGCGAGAAAAGACCTAACAGTAGGCTTGTAAGGTGATGGCGTCTGTATTTTGGGATGCGAAAGGAATAATATTCATCGACTACCTCCAAAAAGGAACCATCATTAACAGCGACTATGCACTTTTGGATTGATTGAAAGCTGAAATCGCCAAGAAACTGCCACATTTGCAAAAGAAAAAGTGTTGTTTCATCAAGACCTCAATGCACCGTGTCACTAATCGATGAAAACGATGGCAATATTGAATGAATTGGGCTTCGAATTGCTTACCCACCCACCGTATTTTACAGATTTAGCCCCCAGCGACTTTTTCCTGGTTTCAGGTCTCAAAAGAATGCTTGCTGGAAAGAAATTCAAGTCCAATGATGAAGTAATCGCTGAAACTGAGACCTATTTTGACGAGAAAGAGAAATCGTACTATAAAAGTGGTATCAAAAAGTTGGAAAATCGCTATACTCGTTGTATCGCTCTCGAAGGCAACTATGTTGAATAATATAATCGAGTTTTATCAAAATTTTGTTTTTTTCTTACTTATCCCATGGACTTATTGAATGACCTGTTATATATCATTAAATTTTTTTTCATCTAAATATTTAATGAAACCACTTGATAAAAATGGTTGTTTACCACTTGATAAAAAAGTACTGTTTACTTTTTACTAATAATTAAATGTTTTCTCAAAAATTGCCGCAAAAGTGACCTTTTATTTTAAAAAACTATTTGAAATTAAAAGTTGTCTTTTTGACCGCATTTCATATAACACATAACTGTCATTAGCAAATGTTGTTCAAGCTTAACACAAAAAAAAATTAGGGGTCTTTTGTGATAGTATTTATTTTTATACAAATGTGATTTTTATACTCGTATTTTTACAATCAAAAGATATTACAAAAGTTCTATATTCCTGCTATACGATATGGGTGAGTTTTCTTATCCTGAGACAAAAAGCTAACAAATTGCGTAAAATGTTTCAGATATGAATTGTAAGGTTTCAAGGGATGCATTGCTTTTTTACATAAAATTACATAGAGTAACTTCGGGTATTGTGATATTGTCAGGTTATGTGATACACCTGCATATTTTGTTAAATACGTAATTGTCGACAAGAATATGCACTCAGTACACTCTATAAACTCTCTTTTTACACGGTCTTTTTTTGCATGAATTTGAAAATAACATGGTTCACCAACAAATTTTTGTACACGAAATTTTAGGTTTTGAACGATTAACAAAAAATTGTTTTTTGTCATTAACAACCCTGTAGGAAAATCAACTAATTTAAAAGTAGTTGATAAAGTAGTTTTTTGTCAACCACAACTAGTTGAAATTCTGACTTTTTTCCATAGAACGAACTAACATATTTTGTATGGTGATGTCCGCTAAATAAGTCAATTGACTTTCGTCTGCATATATTTTGAACTACTTGTTAAATTAGTTACATTTAAATTATTTTTTAATGACTTTAAAATAACCAATTGAAAACTATTACTGATGGCCTAAAGTCAATAATATTTGATGAAATAACATGGTTAAATATATATAAACTTGTAATCTAATAAAAATTTGCAATTAAAACATGTCAAAATAAGAGTAGTTGCCGCCTTAATATAATTCAAAGTAGTTCATATACTGGTTTATTTTAAATTAGTTTTTTAATTGTTTTTAAAAACAAGTTAGTTTGTTCCTATGGGGAATGTTCATGCTATATTGATGGTAGCTTAATGCCCACACGTGTGAGTTAGTGACTTTTTTACAACAACAAAACCAAAAGAGTCCGTAAATAATGAAGAGCCTCCTCTTTTGTATCCAGCTCGTCGATTGCGATGATTCCGAAAAGTTGTGAAATTGATTTGTATTCCTCCTTTTGATTAAGATTTCCATTGTACATTTACTTATTTTTTCACGTAGTACGCTTACTTGTTTTTTTTTTTTTTTATTAATAGTATGTTAAATTGAAACCGCAACTTTTTTGCACGGTTTTGTGGGCATAAAATTAAAAGTTATTCAACTTGCACGATATTGAAAGTTTTGGAATACATCCCTAAATTTACCATATGGAACATAAAAAAAGAGTTGAGTGCATGATACAATAATAAGGTAGGGTAAGGAGATTCACCACACCGACCTCGAATGTCAAAATGTGTTTTAGCATTGCCACTTTTCTGTATTATTGATAAATGTGGGATAAATTATAAGAAAGGAAATTATTTGTAGGATAAATACGATAAATTCGGACAAATGTATTTACAATGAAATAAATCGCTGTTTTGTGATGTTAAAGCTTTGTTTTCAATAAATTACTATTACATATTAGTTTTAGTTTAGCTTTTTGCGTTCTTTATTTCTTATTAAAAATTTTGAATTCTAATATCCACTATAAATGTAATAAAAATAATAAAAACTAGTGATAGCGCCCCGAAAATCGGATGTACTTAGCAAATTCGCTACGGAGATCACACATTCTCATATACCTTAGAGCGAGTTCGTGTCTTAAGTTTTTTTGCCATTTTTTGCAACTTTAAACGCTCATATCTGCTCAACGCTACAACTTATCAAAAATCTAATAATTTCCTGCATACCTACAGGTCATGACCTTTCTAATGATATATCATGTGTTGCTGTAGTGTTTGTAGATTTGCTGGAATAAGGGGACCCTTACCGGAATAAATATATAGAGATGTAATGTATAATCTTTTTTTTTGCCGTTTGACGGAGATACTGTCTGACGGAGAAAATTGACACATTGCTTTTATTTCATCTTTTTAGTCTTTTTATATACATAATCTGTTGGAACTTTAAAAAAAACTTGAGTTTTTTTTTGTTTAACTTTATATGACAGATGGCAGAACTTCTTTTTGACATTATTAAAAATTTTTAAATTAACTATAAATATACAGGGTGTCCCGCAATTGAGTGCAACTATTTAAGGAGGTGAAAGTTTATGTCGAGCTGAGCACAAAATCGTATGGGAGGAGGGTCTATTTTCACATTCTTAGGAGCTACGGGGTTAATTAATATTTCACTACTTTGATCCACGTTATTGTTTCTAGCAGAAAAACTATCTTACAAAAAAACTTATTTTGATAGCTAATTGCAAAGGCAATGAAATCACCTTTTTAACTGTATATCAACAAACCCCACCGACTTAGCCGTTACCGAGATGTGCTCGTGTGAAGATTAAATCAATCGGTCGAAACTATCAAATTTCAAATGCAAATTGCAGTTGCAAATTTCTCAGAATTTCGCATAATAAATAAAATTTGTTTTTATAAAAAGTTCAAAGTTGAAATTCGGTTGTTTCAACCGATTGATTTTATCTTTACGCGAGCGCAGCTCGGTAACGGTTAAGTCGGTGCTGTTTATTGATATACCGTTAGAAAGGTGATTTCATTGGCTTTGCAATGAGTTATCAAAATAAGTTTTTTTGGTTGTTAGTTTTTTTGCTAGAAACAATAACGTGAATCAAAGTCGTGAAATATTAATTACCCTGTAGCTCCTAAGAATGTGAAAATGGATCCCCCCTCCTATACGATTTTTTGCTCAAATCGACATAAGCGTTCACCTCGTTAAATAGTTGCACTCAATTGCGGGACACCCTGTATATTTACTTAATATTTTCACAAATTACAAGAACTAAAGTGCACTTCTGTATCAGAGAACGATTTTATAGGGAATGGACTATGGACAAATGGCGAATGAAAAAACCCAAAAAAAAACTTCAGAACTTTTCTAATAATAAAATAATGTACATCCCCGTTTGCCAGTGCATACATTTAACTTCACTTTCGAAGCGAATATTAAAGTAAGTTAAAAAAAAAAATTTTTAAAAATTGTCTGTAAAAGGAAACAAGTGATATTTTATCACAATTATCGCCTGTCGAATGTGTTACACATTCCAATTTTTGCCGAACATCAAAGTTAACAAAGTTATAACATGTCGCCACAGCTAAGCAATTCATCAAAAGTGCAAAGAACCATCATGGATTTTTGTTGGATATTTTATAACATACGGCAGCACAGTAATTCATAATTTTGACATTCCAGGTCGGTGTGCTGAATCTCCTTACCCTACCTTATTGTATCATGGTTGAGTGTACATGTGGGCATAACGGTAACAAATAAAGACACGTGCTGCAGCAATGAGTATATATACTCATATATACTCATTGGCTGCAGTTTAATGCGCGCTCTCATTCGCTGTGTTTACTGTCATTGTTGTGAAATTGTTTCATAGATTCAATCAATATTTTTTGTGCCTGCGCTTTGTGAGTAAAGTACGAGAAAACTTATGCAGAATTGAAAGCTGAAATATATAACTATGTAAGTAATTGAATAAAGTTAAGCATAAATGAGGTGAGATTTTTGAATGAGGTGAGATATGTATTTTTTTTTTATATCAATTTTCTTTAGCCACGTATACAAGAACAGCGAATTAAAATTTTAAACTTATGTAACGAAAGGTTTCTATAGCCTAACAACAAAAATGCGCTGCAGTCGACAGTATAAAAATTAAAAATTCTTATTTTCAGATTATTTGTTCGCATTACGATTCGAACCTACTACCTCTCGATCTTCAGATGATATTCTACCCTCTGAGCGACGAATTTATGTAAGGATTTGCTGATTAATTATTAAGTGTTAGTTCCTGTTTTCTTTCTATTCTGATAGCCTTGGATTGTGTCTTGCTAACTTTAATAGTAATGCAATAGTTTACATAAGGTTTCCGAAAATCTACTTAAAAATATTGCAATGGAATGATTAGAATATAGAATGGATACCGCGAATATTCGCCACTACGCTGTGGTAATAACTTTGCAATCGACTTGCATAACGTCAATGTTTATGCACAAACAAACCAGGATCACACACATAGTTACAAATATTCCCAAAATAATTCCAAAATAAACAGAAGTAATACCAAAATTTTTTAAAGGCTAGTGCCACTGCAAGATAAATTTTCGGAAATGTACTAAAATGTACTTCTTCCTAGCGTTAGAGAAAAAAACATACTTAAGTCACAGGATGTATTAATCGCTGACATTTTTTTTGAATATGACAAGAAAACATACATTGCAATTAGAAGGCGAAATGATTCATCTAATGTTGATTTAATTGTTTTGTTTGTTTGTTGTTTGTTTTTGAAGTTTGTCAATGCTACTCATTGATAATACTACTCATAATGATAATAATAATGATATAATAATGATCATAATAATGATAATAATAATGATAATAATAATGATAATAATAATGATAATAATAATAATAATAATAATAATAATGATAATAATAATAATAATGATAATAATTATGATAATAATAATGATAATAATAATGATAATAATAGCAATAATATTGATAATAATTATGATAATAATAATGATAATAATGATTACGCAACGCTACTAAAACAAATAAGCAATCCCACACGCAGAGAAAAAATATGTTTACATACAGTTTGGTTTCAAAAACAAAATATTCAAAGGGAACCACCTAATGATTAAGAACTTTCCTTCAATAGCATTATTTTTCGATATAAGAAGATATTAGTTGTGTCCAACATTAATATAATTGCCTTAGCAAAAAAACTGACGTCTACATTAATATGCTTGTGACAAAATAGAATTGTGTGTTTCTACCGTTAAACTCAAAAAGAACAAAACTCTGCAAATTTAAAACAAACAGAGCTCCTTCCTTTTATGTGTTTCGCCTAGACATACATATATCTGTTTCTTTCGCACTTGCACGAAAAATAGCGAAAACCTTGTTGCTTTATGCGCTTGCTTTTAACAGTTGCCAAGTTTTAGCGTAATTTTAAGTTTCAAGCAGCCGCGCCAAACGTGTTGAAAAGTTTAGCTCTTGTGGAAAGTGTTTTTGAAAATGTTTGTTTAAATTCAAAGTGTTTGTGTTTCCAAATTAATAAAATAAAAAACAAAATCAAAGAAAAATGGGGAGGTTCAGCAGTGAAAATAGGTGAGTTTTGAAGCAACTTTGGTGATAAAGCGGGTGCTTCGCTTAAAAACATTATTGTAACGTCGGATAAACATAATATCGTTACTTCTCAACTAAAATCAAATAAAATAAATAAATAACTAGATATAATATGATTATTTCTCAACATAATTAAATCCGAGAAAAATTTATTTACTGTTTTCTAAACATATTTTGTTTGCTTCAAACCAACAATTACTTCTAAGAAAATATTTTGTAATCACAGTGAAAAACTTTTGGCATTTCTTTTGCTAAAATATGTTTCCACTTAAATATAGTGTAATCATGGGTAAATATATTATGTCGTTCTTAATTATCGTTTTGAAAAGAATTGCTTGACTGCAATTAAATTATGTATTCTCCAATTAATATATATTTGTCCGTGAATATTTATTGTTATTGTTGACAGAACTATATTTCCAAGCAAACAAATAGTAATAGACTGAAAGTGTTCTCAGTCCATTTATAATTACAATATTTTTATATGAAAATATATTTTCTTGAAAACAAATTATATTGTTTGTAAGTTCAAACAACAAGTGCTAAGGTACAATTAAATAATGTTAAGATGCAAATATATATATAAAGAAAAATTGCATTAATAAGGCATATTATATGTGGAACCACTTATTATTACTTGTTTCCAAGAAACATGCAGAAACATTTTATACTTCCTGCAAATTATGTTTGGGAAGGCTTATTATTTTTCAGCGTGCAGCAATTTCTTTTTTGGGCACAAATTTCACTTCTACTGTGAGTGATGACCAAACACATACTTTTTTACCGAACTGACTATGTCCATTTTACAAATGGCATATAAAAGAAATATAAAAAGCATGCATAACCAAGTTAGTTCAGAAATCGAATCCAATAAAAATTTATATGGAATTTTTATGGAGACTCATATGCAATAAATCGTAATAGTCGCAACAATGGGTATTTCTTATGGCAAGATTTTTTTAAACTATTGTAGTTTATTAATTCAACTAGCAAGACCCAGTTGTCTGCGGCTTCGCCACGGGCGTTCCAATGACCATACTTTTTTATTTGTGGGCAGTTAAAGGGGGTGTGGCAAACATTTTTTCCCGTAAGCCATCTTGTTGTTGGAGTCCTAATGGTTTCTTGAAGTGGGCGTTATCATAGTGCCACCACGCCCATTTTTGGTGCAGCTGCCGACGGTTAGCATACAAACTTAGTTACCAAATTTCAGTCTTATACAAACAAAACCGTCTGAAATATATCATTTTCATTCATTTGTGGGCGGTAAAAGAGGGCGTGGAAACCCAGTTTTGGTACAATTGTCGAAAGTAACCCTACAAGCTAAATTACCAAATTTTAATCTGAAACTATCGAATCAGCCTGAAATATTGCATTTTTATTGATTTATGGGCGGTAAGATGGGGCGTGGTTAAAACTAAGTATGCACAAACATAATCTAAGACGTTAATAATACACGTTTCAAGTTTGAGCGAAATCCATTCAGCCATTTATATTTGTTAGAAACAAACAAATTTAGAAACAAACAAACAAATAAACAAACAAACAGAAAATGGTTTGTATTAATATAGATATAATAATTTTCAAAATGATTTGCAAACTAGAAAGACGACATATAATAATTTGTCAGCTGTGCCCGAAAAAAAGAAGTTGGTATACTCATCAAATTGTAAAAATGAGTGAATCTTCAAAAATTAACATTCGATTTCTCTTACACCAACAACAACAACAACAACAAATTATTAAAAAAAAAAATATTCACTCAAACAAAAGTTTGTAATTATTTTATTGCAAAATCATTTACTATTTATACTTCTTTGCAATAACTTTGTTGTTGTTTGTCTTGTATTGAACTTAATAAATGGTAAGTGAAGAATAAAAAAGCTTTTATAGCATAGCAATAAAATTAGCTTCAATCGAAAAATTATCTAAAATTAATAGTCACTGTTCACTGTTGAAAACAGGAAATAAGTTTTTGCAATAGTAGACTATTTAAAATTGAATAGCTACTGTATATAAATATTAATTCCAATTTGTTCAGAATAGTTTTTATGTGAGAATTAAGCAAAAGCAATATGCCACGACATGGGCGTAGCGAGGTTCGGGCAGTGAACGGCAGTTGCCGCTCCTACCCTGAACATAAGAAAAATAAAAATTTTAGTACAGTGCACTCGCGATAACGTGAACTTTACAAACATTACGTGTGCACCGCTTAACGCGTACACATTTTTTGTTTCCATTGACTTCTGTAAAACGTGAACAAGGTCAGAAAGCCCTGAAACGTGGATAGTCAGATTTTCAATATAAGTATGTGTTGAGCATGCATAAATATGCATATGCATTGGTTTAAATTTTTCTCAGTTTTGGGAATCCCCAATGAAGCCTAAAAGTTGCTTAGGAGCTGTTCATAAATTACCTAACATTTTTTTGGCCAGTTTTTGACCGTCACTCTCCCCCGTGTGTCACACTTTGTCACAAAGTCTTAATATGTCACGTCACTCTTTTAATTTATTGAAATTTTGAGTTTATTTTTATAATTTAGCAAATTGATATAAAAAAAACACAGAACACGACGTTATATTTATCATAAGTTTTATTATTATGGAAATAACGTTGATCTATTGTGTTTGACCAACAATTTTATGAAAAATTTGAAAATTTTTAAATTTCAAGTACATAATTGACAGTTCTAATAAGGCATTGGCATGGGCTGTAAATCAAAATGTCGATCAAAGCGACATGAATGTGCTTAGATAACAAATTTTTTTAATACAAGTTAAGTTTGCAGGTTCAACTTTATTCAAAAAAATACTTTGCTGGAAACCTCAACTTCGGTTTCCAGACTTTTATTTAAAACGCAAGATTTAAGTAATATTTTAACAGTAGAAATTTATTACAACTTCACAGATTTGGTGGCGAATTGCAACTGAACTTAACATTCTTTAATATCTTATAACTAAGCTTAATTTACCAATACCAATAAAATAACTAATAACTTAAACTATGCTGCAATCCCCGGTGAACTCGCTGCGCCGGCAATCCAACAGTTCAGGCAGAACAATGCTCCAATTTGCCGGCGTGTGTGCTTACTCTGCTTACCGCTTGCGACAGCTTGTTGACGCTTGTACTGATGCGTACTCAGCATATTGGTGGGATTGCAGGGTGTTAACTTATATAATTATGTTCTGATGCTCATATCGTCGTATGCAATCAAAAAATCCGTAAGTTACATTTCAAAAATTTTACAGGTGAAGCAAAAAGCTAAGAAGCTAACCTTAGAATTATTTTTATATTGTGCTTGCCTTTAGTGCCTTAGAATTTTGTTTATAAAAGCGTCGTTTTGAGTTGAAAGAAGTTGAAAATTCATGTATCATGTAAGAACAAGTATTTTGATACGGTGCATCATAATCAAGAATAATGCTTTTTTAATTTTTTGTAGCTTACCACCTTTTTTGATTTCATATGACGATATTTACATATTTCGATTGTCAAATTCAATTAATTCTTTGTTTTTTTTTTATGGATCTTGCATTTTCCTTAATTGAATCATATTTTTTAAATAAATTTTTCTTTGGTTTCTTCAGAAAAGTTTTCAGTAAGTTTTAATCAAGTCACACTGCATATGTAGGCCGAAATAAGAGGATATCTTTTGACCAAAATTTTTGCGTTCGCAAACGGGAACATTTCGCGAACGTGAACGCTCTTGGTTTTAATTAGTTCACATTTTCGCTAGTGCACTGTATTAAATTCAGAAATTCAAAACATTTTTTCTTATAAATAAAAAGCATAGAATTAATTAACTTTATCAAACTTACCGCTGACACATATTTTATTTATTTATCAATCACATGAAAAAAATTATTTTGTCCTCACCTGAACAAAATCCTGGCTACGCCCATGTGCCACAATCTCAGTTTATGGCACAATACCCGGCTTATAAACGGATAAAGAAATCTGTTAATTTGGACTCAATAAAGTCAAAATCAGCAAATGAAAATAAATCGTCCTTGATTAGTTAATAAAGAGGAAACAAAATTTCAATTTTAGCACATCAAATAACAATAAAAAGTTGAGTTTCTAAAGAACGGAGAAACTACCCTATAGGAACAAACTAACTTGTTTTTAAAAGCAACTAATTAAAAAACTAGTTTAAAATAAACCAGTATATGAACTACTTTGAATTATATTAAGGCGGCATCCACTTCAATATATGAAGTAATTGAAATACTACTTAAAAACCAGTGATTGATAAACTACTTTGAATTATATTAAGGCGGCAACTACTCTGATGTTGGCATGTTTTAATTGAAAATTTTTATTAGATTACAAGCTTATATATATATATATTTAACCATGTTATTTCATCAAATATTATTAACTTTTGGCCATCAGTAATAGTTTTCAATTGGTTATTTTAAAGCAATTAAAAAAAATAATTTAAATGTAACTAATTTAACAAGTAGTTGAAAATATATGCAGACGACAGTCAATTGACTTATTTAGCGGACATCACCATACAAAATAAGTTAGTTCGTTCTATGGAAAAAAGTCAGAATTTCAACTAGTTGTGGTTGACAAAAAACTACTTTATCAACTACTTTTAAATTAGTTGATTTTCCTACAGGGTATGTATGGCTTTTCTGAAACAATAACACTTTCGAAATGATCACTCATGAGTGACTTACCTTGTACAGCATAAATTAATCCTTTTCAACACCATGCCACATAATTTGAGATTTAATCAAAATTAGTTTTACAACTTTTTCAGCAGAATTTAGTTATGCACCAGAACGGCTCGTCCGTGTTTTTAATAGCGGGTCATTAAAATTTAATTAACTTCACTGATGTTAGTTACTTGCAACCCATAAAAATTGCAATTTCAACTTTAGTCAAATCGAACTATAAAATAAGGTTGGCGTTTTACTTTCGAGAAAATTTCATTTTTCAGCTCCTTTCACTTATACGGCCAAGATCAGCAACAGTTGTTGATGTTGTTTTTGAATTCAGTGTAGTTTTTGTGGTTATCGCTATTGTTGTTGTTGTTGTTGTTGTTGTTAAAATTTTTGCATTTATCCTATGCGTGCAACTTCTTTCAAACACTTGACAGCAACAACAAAGTGGCCATAATTCAACAACTTTCCCAAAACTTGTTGATTTTGACAACAAAATAAATAAAAAAAAAAACAATGTATCCAGTCAAAGAAACAAACTAAGTCAACAATGTAGCTCAGTAAATTTTAACGTTATGAGCGTCATTTTAAATAAATATTGCATTCCAAGCAAAAACTAAAAATTAATTACAACAACACAATAAATATTGTTCACAAAACAAAATAAATGCAAGTCACAGCAAACATAGAAACAAACGAGTATAAAAAGTAAAAAATATTTATAGAAATTAAAAGTTAAATTGTGATTTCTATTTAACGGATGCGCGCACTCCAGACAACTTCAGTTACAATTAGATACGATCACGTATCTACGTTAAGTAAGCGAAACGCGTTTGAAAAATATCCACAAACGAACTCAAAACTTCTCAAGCACTACCTTCTCTTGACGGTTTGGTTTGTTAACTGAAGTTTTGTCTGCGGCGAAAGCAATGTAAGCCAAGCTCAAGCGTTGCTTACGTTAACGTAGACGTTAAACTTTTTCTTACGTTGTGAGCGAATGTGGTGGCTCTTCAATGTTTTTGGAGTATTGGCCAAGTTAAGCATACTGCTCAAACTGGTATTGCCACCACCCGCTCGGCGTGCGCGAAATGTTGTTAAAAAATAAAAATAAAAAATACTGTGGCTCACATTTGAACCTTATCCAACTTGACAGAGCTAACAGCTGTTGTGCATATCCAAGCAATTTGACAAGCTAAGCTGCTTCTCATAACATGCCGCTCAGTGCGTCCGACAAATTGTTTTTAACTTCTTTGCCTTAAAATTTTTATTTTATTGTGCTTTTCTTTTAACTTTGTTTTGCCGCCTAGGGCATCAAATGAGCTGTTTATGAAAACAAGTTAAACGATTTTTAATTATTTTTGCCGGTTAATTCAAAGTAAAAGAAAATTTAAATAAAAACAAGCTTAAAAAAAAATAAACAGAAAAATGTTCTACAAAATTGTTTACGCTACTATACTGAGGGTCAAGGTTTTTTAATGATTTTGGTAACAACAGATGTGAAAATTTGTAGAAAAATAAAACAATTATAAAAAGTTTTTAATAAGAAAAAATTTTTCTTGTATTGGTTTCGAAAATTAAATCCAATGCCTGATGTTTAGTATTAAGAAATATTGCCTGCAAGTTTAGGCTGTGAGTGAAATTTTTTGGTTAATTTTTCTTCAAAGTTTCGAAAAACAACCTCATAGTAATATGAACCTAAGTCCAACCAATATCATTGCTTAAAATGTGTCTGTACAAAACTCGAGTCATGATACCCTTTATCGGACTAATACCATTCCACAAAATAAAAACTTCAAATTTTAATTTTTTCCATCTCATGTTTTACAGACTCGGGGCTTTCAGCAATTCATATCCATATCCAAATGGAGTCCAAGTTTAGCCTTCACAGGCTGTATAACTTGGATAGTATTGATACTAACCGCCCTCTTGAAGAACATTTATCTGTAACAGGTAGCTTAAAGCAAAAACGTGAATTCTGCATGCCATTAGACGACAAGTATTGCTTAAACAGTGATTTTTTTTTCGTAATAGCCCCCCTCAGCAAAATTGGGAACACGAAAAGTTAGCACCATTCAGAAACGACCTCGCGTAGCTTACAGATAGGTCTAAAATAGAAGACAGCACGAGAACGGGAATTTATAGACACATATTCCTTGAAATCTCACACAAGAAGTCAAAATTTTTAATAAATTTAGATAAAAATTACCTCAGAATGATAACAGGAATTAAAACTGGGCACTGCAAAATGAAAAACCACCTACTGAGAATGAACCTGTCAACAGATTCTCTATGTAGACTCTGCCTTGAGGATGAATAATCCTCCAGACATATTCTTACTGAATGCCCAGCCCTGCTGCAAGTAAGAAAGAGTTACTTCTATGTATGTCTCCTATGAAAAATCACGCAATTACAATATTACCTAAAACTGATTAAAAAAAAAATTCACCCACCAAAAATGAAAAAAAATGCAAAAAATTTTGGAAAAAATGGACCAAACACAAAAACACCAAAAAAAAAAAAATTCAAAGCCTCCATATTTTGGATTGTTCCCAGGAGATAAGCCTGCCTTGTACGAAATGCGTAGTACTTTCAAGATCCATTTTTCGTAGGCCGATTTGAATTCAATAAATCGTGCTTAAAAATCTTTAAAAACCCGGGGTGCAGTCGTCAGGACCAGCTGCATAGCAAGAGGAGCCGGGGGGCGTTCCGCCCTGGATGCACAGCAAATAGGAGTACAAAATTAAGAAACAATTTTTTTTTTAAGATAAATCTAAAGCATTATAACGTAGAATTTTTTGTATAAATATAAATTTTCTTTAATAGGAGCGCATAATTTAATATCAAATCATATATATGTTTCTTCGATACCTATGCTTGAACTTGTTATATTGAATGCAGTTTTACATTGCAGCTGCTATAGGGTGCAAAAATACCTTAAAGAATTCCTTACAATGCGTTTGTACCAATTAAAACAAATTTAAAATATACAAACAATGTTTGCTGAAGGGTGCAACCATCACAAAGATTAGTTATAAATTTTCATATATCTAATATCGAGTAAATTATTGTATTGTTGTCACAATTTTTATATAACTAAATAGGAACTAAATGTATGTAATGGTTTTTTGCAAGTGGTCCGTAAAATATGCAATACAATTCGAAAATCGTAAATCAGAACTTTGAAAAGAGTATTTTTTAGAGGTATGTAAGTTTCTGGCAGAGTTCGTAAATACTTATCATTGAAGAGTAAAATATCCTTCACTCACCTCAATACAACCCATCTCAGTGCATTTCAATTTTATTTCTTTGATTGGAAATGAAAGCAAACGAGTGATCAAGGTTGATTTATAAGGTTGTCGCAGCCTGACTACGAAAGAAAAACGGATGATAATAGAGAGCTCTTGCAGATTTTCTATGAGCTGTCTACTTCGATTTGACAATTATGGGTACTCGCTCTCTCCCTTGCGACAACATTATAAATCAACCTTGCGAGCAATCATTCGTTAATCTCCGAATGAGTGAGCGAAACGTTTATTTGCATTTCTCTTTCGCTGCTGTTCACAGCATGTGCTTTTGAAGAGCATAAGCCGATATATCAGCTCGTTTTTTTTTTCTCCTTACTCAGATTATTTGAAAATGATAGTTATGTACAAGGTTGATTTATAAGGTTGTCGCAAGGGAAAGAGCGAGTACCCATATATGTCAAATCGAAGTTGGGCAAAAACATGTGCTTGTCTTAAAATTTGACTTACAGTGGACAGTTAAACACGTGTTTCGATGTTCTCCCTAAAAATATGCAAAATGGGGGCTGGCAGACTCCTCAATTTGTGCATCTCATAAATGCTTTCCCCCTTAAAAAGCCTCAAGAAATGGTTTATTTTTACCTATTTTGCTTCGAAGATTTTTCGAGGATTTTTCGAGAATTTTCCGATATCTTTCGATTTTATGTTGTTCATATCTCGAAGGAGAAGCAAACTAGGTAAAATCTAACCATTTTTTGGGAGTTACTATAGGAGGAAGCATTTTGAGACACACAACTAGGGGGATAATCTGCCCCCATTCAGCATATATTTTGGGAGGGGCCGAAACACGTGTTTGACCTACAATTTGACTTACAGTGTACAGTTGAAAACGTGTTTCGACGTCCCCCTAAAAATGTGGAAAATGGGGGGATAATATACCCCTCTATTTGTGTCTCTCAAAAATGTCTACCGCCTTAGAAACCCACAAAAAATGGTTATATTTTACCTATATTGCTTCTTAAGGAGGGACATGACATTCGCGGCAGAGAAAACAGACCTTTTTTTAAAAATTCATAACTCAGTCAAAAACAAACATTTTTCCAAAATTTAAATTTTTTTATTATTGTAGAGAATTGAACAAATTACAAGAAAAAAATTTAAAAAAATATATTTTTCACTCCAACATGGTTTTATAGAGCTCCAAACTGGCGGCAGAGAAAAAAACGGAGCCTCGTGGTTGCAGTGCTGGGAGTTGCAAAAATTGTCCGATCTGGAAAAAAATTACTTTTTTAAATCTTAACAAAACTGGTTATCGTATGACACGAGCTTTTTTTTAATTTTTTTTCAATTTTTGGTGATGTTCCAAATTTGAAAGTGTGTTTTTTCGAAAAAAATATTGACTTTAAAAATTCATAAAAAATCGAAAAAAAAAATTTAAAAAAAGTGTCATACGGTAGCGAATCAAGTTTAAAAAAATACAAAAAAAAATTTCGTCAAAAAATGAACCCGCTAGTGCCGCAACCAGTACAAAAAACATGGTTTCGAGATAAACGCGTTCAAAGTTTGTGAACAAAGGAAAAAAGGTTACCTTCAATCTGCCATGCCTGCTTCGTACTGTATGCCTTCGTTATCTTGTGTTGTACTGTTTCTTATAGTTTTTTGCAATCGTTTAGCAATTCAGGCTTCTTTTGAAGCTTCATATGCCTTCACTCTGGCGCATTTCAAACGATTTGCATCATTTCCTTTGGAAAAATTGAATGCTGTAGCTCCTATGGTGATACCAAGTAGTTGAAACATTTGCACATAACTAATACCCACCCTTCAAGTAGGTACGAAATAACAACCACCAAAAATCGGTAGCAAGTAAAACTAGTATATGCCAGCTATATTATATGTAAGTACCAGCTGCCGTACGTAGGTAGCGCAAAAATTAAAAATGCGCTCTCACTAATCCGGCTGTAACTTTTGAACTCGTAGGAATTTTTCCATGAAATTTTTTTCTTAGAATCTAAGTAAATAGGTAAATAATAATATTTACTGAAATACAAAATTATTAAAAAAATCGATTTCAAAAAACTGCCAATGTCATGTCGCCCCTTAATAAGCAAATATCAAAATGATAATTATCAAAACACTTATCATTGATGAATTCAAATGATTTTCAACTCATATAAAGAGCACATCATTTGCAGAACTCGAGGGATGAAAACAGTGACGATGATCTCATAACGATGAGCGCTCTTTGTACACGAACGAATAACCAATACAAGTGTTTGAGGAATTTATTCGAGAGCGTACCCGTTTAGCGTTTCCCGTATAGAATTTTGTTCCAGTGTACGTCTTAGCATGATAAATCGCCCATCTGAGGGTTATACGCAAAACGATAAATCTATTTTTGTCAACATTTACTCTTATGAATAATATTCATCCAATACGAACTCATACTGTGCGTATCGAAGACGCCACCGCCGCTGTAGAGGTGTGTGTGCAAGATGAGTAATAACTGTGTAAGATGAGTACTCGGCATGTCTAACAATTCTAGGGTTAAATATAATATTTTTAATAGAATTCTGCTAATCAAATATATATATATATACTAGTATAAAAGCCCGTCCTAAGACGGGTTGGAAGCATTAGCACTTAACTGTAATTAATTTTTGCCATTACTACAGTGCTTTTACAACCTATTGTTCTAAAAAATGTTTATCCTAGGGGTATGTACATACATAAAAGGCAAGATTGTCACTGATAAATATCAAATCAATTTCCTATGTGTTACATTTTGAGCGATATCGGGTACAGAGCATTATGATTGCCTTTTGTATATAAGGTTGATACTTTTCTCTACCTGCGACGCCTCTTTATGGGCGCTACAAACAGAATGACGAAGTTAATAAGCCCCTTACGCTGTACGCGTTATTGCACAAAGAAAGTCACATTGCTTATGAAGGGTGTTGAAACGGGTAGAGATCGCTTCTCACAATTTTCGGCCACTGCTATTTTTGCTTAAATTTATGCACAAGTCACAAATAATAAAACATTAGTTTTACCCCCCACAATTATTTACATATTACGATATAACTATATCATAAATACCCTTTTCAATGTCAATCACAAACATACATGTTTGTTTAACAGCTAGAATAATTCCTACTCTTTTTCGGACATTTTGACATTGAAATAAAATATGTTTTTTTTTAATTTTTAACAGAGATAACAATGAAAGTCTTTCTTCGTATATATTTATCATTCTTCTTGACTTTTTGCACACATCCATGCAAGAACAATTTTGTTGTTCTTTTTTGTTTGCGGTAAAAGTAAATTTGACCACAAAACACTGCAAGTGAATGTTATATGAAAATGTTAAGTTGCTTTTTTTTGTTTTTGTGTGACTTAAAAACTTTATATCAAATTTTACTTAATGCTTTTGCCCACTGTGTTGTGGTTTAAAAGACAGTTAGTTATATATTTGTATGGTGTTATGTTAGATATGTTATTTCGGTGAAATTTAACGCAAGACGTAAAATTGAACTGATTTGCGGTAAAGTTTTGGAAATTTAAATTTTTAACAACCTTCAATTTAAGTCCTGAAAAAAGTTTTGATCTAACCAAAGAAGAATTTTTAAATATCATTTAAAATTTTTGTAACATTGTAAGTTCGTTTCGAATGAATTTTGTTGTTTGTCAGAGATATTTCCCTGGCTTTGCTCGTAATAATACTTGAATAGTTAATTCTTTTGCGTAGAAAATTTCCTCCGAATTTATATTGGCACTCTTTTCTGTGTCCATCTGCCTTCATTTAAAGCAATATTACTGTGTTTACAAATTAAAATAATAAATAATTACAAATTATTTCCATGACTTCAGAAATGAATTGAATAGCATCACTTTAGCACGATTTTGCCTATTTTCATGCAGCAGATTTTTGATTTCATGGCTGGAATGACTAAATAAATATAGTAGATAAACGCTTGGCTGCTTAACAAATGCTTGGCTTGTGTGAAAACTATATATTAAAAACAAATAAATATTTACACAGCTTTCACATGTCTCCAAAAGTCACTCTCACTTTTTGTCTGAATTGCTTTCATTGTTCATTTGTCTAAATTGTCATTTATCGGTTTGTGACGACTTAAGAACTACATAAAGTTAAAGTCCTATTTCCCTTAGAAGTGAAAGTGTAAAATTCTTGTGCATAAATCTATGTTTTATGGATTATCTTGATAGCATACAGCTGGATGTTGTGCGTGTTCTACATACATTCCATAAGACATTACAATATATCAGACAGTTTTGGGGTACTATTTTAATTAACAACGGCACATTTAACGTCAGAGAGGAAAACAATTTTCAAAGTGTTTTGAACATAAGTTTTGGTAAGAATTTAATTTACGTAGCGTACTGTTAGCTTGTGATGATTCTGTATAGCTCCGGCACCATTGAGAACTAGGATGACTTGCCCGATAATTATGTATCTCAAAAAGCAGCACAAACAAGAAGCAATAAATACATTTTTGTGTAGAAAAAAAAAAGCTCCAGTTCGTTTCTTGACTGTCGTGGTAGGTCAAATTGTTCGAGAAATTTTTTCGCAGTCTGGCTCAGCAAAAATCGAAAGATTCACATTATTTCAAGTATCTTTCGCGAAGGAAAAATATATTTTAGATGAATTCAACTTTTTGAAAAAAGGAAACTAGATTTCTTATTTAAAGTTTTTATTTTTTATTAAGATTCTTTATTTCTAGTGATGAACATTGAAGAAAACTCTGACGTAAGTAGTAAAAAATTACTAAAGAATTGGCATAGCCAACGTAAATTTTGCAAATAACTAAAGAATTGGCACAGGCAACGACTATTTCCATCAAAAGAAATTTTTTTATTTTAGCAAGCAAAAATTTAAAAACAATTTTACAAGATTTTAAAGAAGAATCACAGGTTTACAAAAAGATGATGTTTCATTGGCAGTAAAATGATGAAAGCGAGTATATAATGATAATACGTATGAAGTTACATATGGGCATTTCCACCGAAAGGTCCACCGTGACACGAAAATTAAAAGTTATTAAAAACTTATTATTTAATGATATTATCTTAGAGAAACATTTTTATTTTATTGATTTAAGCAATTTAAATATAAATTCATTTACCGCGATGATCGTCGTCAGTGCAAATCATTTACAGTGCAAATCGTCTGCACTGTTTCACAAATGTAATTTTTCTTTTAAGTTAATGTTTTGTAAATGTTTCTTAAACGTTTTTGTTTTAGTAAAAATGGATGGCATTGGCTAAAAATAATGAAAAATGGTCGAGGCAAGGAGAGGCAGAATATATGAAATTTGTTTTTAATAACTAAATCACATAACTACTTAATTACCTAATTACTTTATTATCCAAATGAATTACATTGGAAAAAATGTCACGTAACGCCATGTCACGTAACGTTTTATACTAAGCCCAATAAAAAAAAAAAACGAGAAAAGGTTTTTAAATTTGATAACTTTGAAAATAAACTTATACTATTTTAAATCCTTCTAAAAAAAGTTTTATACAAAAACTCTTGCCAATTTACGGAATTTTACTAATTTTGTGATCCAAGTCAAAAACCACTTCTATTTTTTGTCACGTAACTTATCATTTTTGGCTTCTATCTAAGAGCCGAACTTTTGACAACTCTTAGGTTTTACACCTTGTATAGTGTGCTTATTAAGCTATTGGAAAATCAAAGAAAGGAGATTGTAAGTTAACTTGTTCAGTCTTTTTTCACTCATTAAAGTCGTCGATCGTCACGTGCACCACCACGGAAATGCCCATATGTGAAAATTGTAAAGGAGTACTACATATCGACGCCTGAGAAGTTAAGTGTCGTATGTGGCATTTTATCGGTTTTGAGTTAGAATAGGTTCCTTATGTATTGAGGGTGTCTCTTATGTTTGGCGTGCTCAGTTTTTCGATATCTTAAGTCGTTGCGATGATTGCAGCGTCAAAATAACGCGCTGAATGTAGCCTTCATACCGTGAGATCCATGCAACCTTGCTGCTACGGCAGTCCATTTGGCAGATATTCCGTGCTAAAAAAGACATAAGCGGATATGGAAGCGAGCATGCCTGCTGAACTTCTAAGGCATGTTGCCGGCAGACATACAGCAGGGCTCCATTTACAACTGGGCAGTGTCGGGATGCCTTGCACACTTGGGATTGTGTTACTGCAGTTAAATATGTATTCATCTCACGTACAGAACGATCAAAGCTTCAGTGTTCAAGTGAACGTCAAGCAGATAACACCTACGCTTGAGAGTTCTTTGAATACATGACGAAAAGTTGCGATATTTTATACTATTGTAGATACAATTTTATGTTTGTAAGTATTTATGAGTAAAAAAAACACGTACGCTGCTACTTTTATATAAAAGCTTTTATACAGTGCAAAGCTTATATAAAACTTTAACTCATAAACGCCACGTTTGCGGTTGTGTAAGAATGCCGACCACTGATTTAGAACGTGGCTCTATTTTATTCACAATGCAAAAACAAAAATTGTAACCAGCTCTTTTCCTGACTCTATTTTTGATCTTAAAATGCTGCCAAGCTAAAAGCATTTTTTTCAAAAACGAACTTAGTTGGCAAATCTGAATTACTCTTCGACTAGTTTTCGTCTCACTGCTCGCGTTCATATTTTGACATATCATCGCCAGTAATGCCAAATTGTAATAAAGTTGAACTAAAACTGTTCCACTGAGATTTGATCTGATCTAGTGCCACGGGAATGCAGGGGGTCAATTCCTGTTCTGCGTTATCTTCATGTGAAATATCTTTTCACCTTGACACGGAAAATTCGATTCCCGTGGTGTGCTAATAGGGCAACAGCTGTTCATTTTTCGCTGAAATGGAAAGAAAGTTAACGCCGATAACAAACGCACGTTATGGACATAAAATGACTTTAAATTAAAAATAAATAATGTAAAAAGAAAAGCAGCTAAGGGAAAAAGGACAAGCGGTACGCAGAAACAGTATCTTATCAACTATTTAGAGGAAAATGTTGATATTGCCAATAACAAGTAAATACTATTTGCTTTACTACTTTTGGTTGTTCTATGCTGTCGCAAAACGTATCTTGTTCATATTTATTTATTTCCAATATCTTCTGCGCAAATGAAATGAACTTAATGATGAAGTCATTTTTGTAAAATTTTCCTTCTTTCTTATACATTGCTTACATTTTATCATAAAAGCTTTGTTTAATAGGCATTCGGCAACTCTTATTTGCTATTCAGCAACTACTTTCCATTAGACGAACAAGAATCGCGTTTTTGTGCGTAGTGAAGTGAAAAAGTGAAGTCGTCAAATGAAAACGATTGTGAAAAGTTTTTTTTCACTTCACTTTAACGCAAAACGGGAATTGACCCCCAGGTTTTATCTCTGGTTATTGTTAAGCAATTTAGAAGAATTTAACTTTTTATTCAAAAGATCTGGCCCTTCAGTTAAATTTATTGAGCTTCACTGATGTTCGTTATGAAATAGATAGAATCTTTTTCCATTTTGATGAAATTCTGTACTGTAAAATGCTAAAAATAAATAAATGTTTAAATATAAGTGTATGAATATAAATAAATATAAATCCATTAAAGAGCAAGAGAGAAATCATAAGCTGAGCAGTGCTGCAAAAGCTAAAATGATATAAATCCAGATTACGCCTTGATACCATGCTCTCTTTCTCAGTTTTTAGTCATGATGAAATTAAATAAGATGTGCTCGCATTTTTCACTTCTCTCAAAAAAATGTTCGCTACTCTCGTTACTTACTTACTTACTTAGATGGCCGTGACAACCCGTGTCCGGATTTCGACCGACCTACTACTCTCTACCTACCTGCTACTCTCGTTACCATTCACTTTTCTACAGTGCCCCTCAATCTATCAAAATTTTTTGACAAGCGTAGCAAAATGTGTAAACGTCACATTCACCTTGTTTAATTTCACCATGCGCTCAAAGTGTTTTGTGTGTGTTTTTGCGTTTCTTTTTAATGTCATGGTAGTCGGCTCTCAGTCATGCCTCTACTTTGTCTTATTATGCCATGGCCTTGCTCATGCAAGCTATTTTTGTGACGTCAGCTGTGCTAATCAAACTCATGATGTAATTACTAAGGTGTGCGCATGAGAGAGATCAAGTGATCGTAGCTGTCAAAAGAAGAGGACAGCTCATACAAAATCTGCCAATAATTTTTGTTTCTGAAGCGTTAGCTCCTTTAGCAAAGTTTTTATACGCGCTGTGGGTAGAATCAAGGTATATTTAACAAGGTAGTGTCGTCTCGGAGCGGCGGGTACCGCAGCTGTCAAACACATAGAATATTAATATTTGCAAATTTTGTTATTTTTTTGCTTTTATTCGTAAAAACCTGGTTTTGACAGGTGCGGTACCCAGCACAAGAGAGAATTTTAACTACTAACACTATCTTGTCTTATTCTACCATGGGTAAAATGAAGAGAAACAAGGGTCAGATAGAATCCACTTCCATCTAGTAACTTTGCCGCGTAAATGGCGCACTTCTCCACAATCGTTTTTTAACCGAATTCTCAAAATAAGTGCTAATACAGACTATGATTGAGGTCAAATGATGCAAAAAGAAATTTGTTAACACTTATTTTACTCGTACTTAGATCGGTGGCATACTATTAAGATATTATATTTTCAGTAGAATTTTTCGTAAGAGCCTTAAATTAATTGGAAGGCCTTCGGAGCCTATAAAATAAAAAACGGGCCTTAAAACCCCCTTAAAGCCCCCAATTATCATCCCTAATACTAACTAATACTAATGTACTTACGTACTTCGTTTTGGAAATCACACCTTCACATTCACAGAGTTTTACGACTTTAATAATAAAAGCGAATTTCTTTATACCGTGAAATTGTTAAAACTCCATAACTTAAGTCAAACGCTAAATTAAATATCAAATTACCTTAAGTGCAACTCACTCAATTGTGTACAAGTCAAAATGTCTTGTATTTTAATTGCATGCTAACAGATACACATTCACTCACAGTCTTGTGGGCATATTTGCATGATTCTCTTTTATGACTGTTTATGAAATGTCATTAATTTCCGTATGACTTAATTTAATTAAATATTTAGCTCTTGGCTTGCTTAAATACAAAATAAAATTTGTTATATCATCAGCAATTAAAAGAAAAAAAAGACAAAAAACAAAACAAATACCTAGCGTAATGTTAAGCATTTATTTAAAGCAGGTTTCAGAGAAAAGTCATTGTATTAAAATGCTTTGAAAATTCATATTGTAAAAAGTTAAATGATGTTTATTTGCGCTAGAGCTGCAAATTAACCAACTGTCAATGTGTTAAATCGTTGTAACCAGCCGTAAGCTACATATAACGAGCAAGGTTATAGCTGTTGCTCTTTGGTCTTTACAGATTCTCGCTTCGGAACTTAAATACATTTAAGATAATTTTTCTTTAAGTGGTATATAAGATGGAGCTTATTGCTCATTGCAGGTCATTAAATGGGAATTATTCTTTAGTAGTGTTTTTAAGTATGATAAAGGCTGCTATAGCTATGGTGATGTAATAAAAAACAAAGAAAAACAAAAATGCATAAGCAAAAGCAAAGATAATAAGGAAAGCAACTGTAATACCAAAAACGTGGGCAAAAGCATAAGGAAACACTAAAACATTAGCTAAAGCAATAGCAAAAAATCATAAACAATAATAAAATTAAAAACCGATATCAAAAGCTAACTAAAAACAAAAGACATACGTACAAAAAAGCATTAGTAAAAAGCGAAACCAAAAAAAAAAATAACAAAAGCAATAACAGAAGTTTAAGCATAAGCAAATGCAAAAAAAAGTAAGCGCTAACGTATTGCCGAAAACAAAAACATAAGCAAAAGTGTGAAAATAAGTATAAGATAAACAATATAAGGAGAAAAAAAAAAAAAAAAACAGAGAAACCGACGAACTTGAGAACCTCCTCCTTTTTGAAGTCGGTTAAAAATTAAACCTTTAGCACAATCAGAAACAAAATCAAAAGCATAATCATAGGCAAAACCAAAAGAAAAAGCAGAAGTAAAATTAAGCTCAAAAGCAAAAGAAAAAACATAAACGAAAACAAAATCATACACAGTAAGTAATATTGCGGTACAAATTGTACAAACGCCGTACAAATATTGTAATCTCATAATTTTGTTCAGTCCAGTCTCGCAGGACAAAATTCAAAATTTTTTTAATTTAACTCCTCCGATGTTTCTTAAAACAAAATTGTTCAAGAAATAGGGTATATCTGGAACACCCTCCAATATACAGGATTTTTAAACAACTGTCTATACAGAAAAAACCCACTCTCAAGATTTTATTCATCATTTTCCAAATTTTCAACTTTGAAACACAAAATTGTATTTCTTAATGCATTCAGGCTTATAAGCTTATAATGGTAGTCTACTGCAATTTTTTAGGATATCGTATCTTCTCCTGAGATTTTAAGGACTGTTCCTAACCTGAAAATATTTTAAAAAGTTGCTGCTAAATTGTTGTATGTACTATCTATGAGACTTACTGCATCTTTATGGACAAAGAAACAAACGTTGAATAATGTGAATGAAACGAGCAACAATATTTTTTTAGTCTGAAAAAACACGGTTGCTTACAGTGTCCCCCATAACACTCAACGTTCGTTTCGTTTTATATAAAGATGCAGTTAGACTTCATACAAAAATTTTATGTAAACGCGTACATATGAGGACATATATTTCGGTAGTCCAACAAAATGTAAGTTTACATCTTTTTTTTCAATACTTCGATGTATACATACGAAATTGAATGTGAAACAGAAATACTTTGTGCTGTAATCCAAGTTATACTTCACTTTTTATAACCAGGTCCCAAATTTCAGTCTTATACGACCAAGACCGTCTGAAATATCTAATTTTCATTTTTTTGTGGGAGGTAAAAGGGGGCATAGAAGCCCAGATTTGGTACAATTGTCGAAAGTAACCATACAAACTAAATTACCAAATTTGAATCTCAAACAATCGAAACAGCCTGAAATATTGCATTTTTATTGGTTTATGGGCGGTAAAATGATGCGTAGTTTAATGATGCTAAGTATGCAAAAATCTAATTTAGGACGTAAGTAATACATGTTTAAGTTTGAGCGAAATCCGTTCGGCCGTTTAGATTTGTATAAAAGTCAAACAAACAAACAAACAAAAAATAAACAAACAAACTGAAAATGATTTTTATTAATGTAGATAATAATAACACTGTGCGACACCAAAAAATAACTGCAAAAACTCCACATAACATCCAAGAGATTTTTCTGGGTCAGCTCAAATAACCGATTTTTTCAAGGTCACATTATATACTATGGGCCATATTTAGTTGCCTTTATCTTCTAAACTAAGTAAATTTTTGGTATAAAACCTTCAGTGAAATTATTGCAACTTTAATGTCGTTTCAATCTAGGAAACATTACTGCCCCTTATATTCTCACAGGGGATCAAAAACCCTTTAAGTTAAAAAAAGTAGTATGCCTCGGAAACTTTGGGCGATATAATTTTTATTACTTCCACAAACAAAATTCTCATCTTCTTATCTGTAACTTTGCGGAACATCATAATACAAAGAAGCCTAACCTTCTATCAAAAATCGTGTTAGAAATATTCCTCCTAAAGTAACTCCTCAGCTCAGGAGTCAGTACTTTGATTTGATCTTCAAAATTATTTCATAATTACTTATTACATATACATTATTAAAAGAAATAAAACTATACGGGAGGTAACCCTATTACAAAGTTTCATTCGACAAAACTTGAACATAAGTTAAATTCTAATATATATTAAAAGTACAAAATATAATGTAATACTAAAAGAAAAAAGTGTACATTAAAAAGTGCTTTCCTTGCCCTTGGGTCACTCGGTTCAAGGGTAATGAATACGAAAAGCATGATTTCCTACCAAGAAGTAGCGATTCCAAAACAAACTTCAATGCTATTCATACGCTTCTCGTTAAAAATGGATACAATTTTGAAACATATAAAACTAGAAATCGTTAAAAACTTAATAAAGTTTTAGTAAAAAATACACAGTTTTTGTATGCTTAAGAAAAAAATCAAAGAGTCAGTGAAGCCAAATTAGAAAAAGGGAAATAAACAGTACAAAGAAGTATTAATTGAAATTTCGTTAATAATATCGACCTGATATACTTATACTAATGAAAACCTCAACTTTTGATGCAATTTCAAATTAAGACTATCTGACTGGTTGGAACAAAGCTGGTCTTTACAAACTTTCTCGGAAACTATCGCTCGGAAAATTGCACAGAGCTGGTGGACAACTTGCTTGCATCTTTTGAAAAATTATAAATATCAATGTCTCTAAAAATACATTTTCTCTATCACGAGTCCAACGAGAACGGAGAAAGATTTTACTAAATTTCCAATAGGCAATCAGGCTAGGCCTCTTCAAGCGAAGGCATGAATTTACTGGTACTTTTGGCGGCAAGACACATGACATCCTCGCTGCTCCGGCGACCGCTTTTATAAGGCCTAGTTTTTCGCTAACCAAGGCAGTACAACAGCTATAATTTTCCTACAAAAACTGGCTCTATTTCCCAGTAGGCATTTGCTGGTGTTCAAAACGCTACTAGCAGGCCTTGATGAATGTCGGAGGCCTACCCTACTCGTTTAAAACATTAAAAAACTTTATTATTAGGTTATAGCATCGTTCAATTGAGGGTTATCTCATTATTAGCGCTGAATACTTTTTGGGACCACCAGCAAATGACTGCAACAAACGCATGGCATGGGAACCCAGTAGGCATTGATAGGTGTTCGAAGCGCTACTAGCACGCCTTGAAATGGATGTTGGAGGCTTTACTTTTTTATATGAAATGGGAAAATTGTCCATGCTTTCCGATTCCCCTGCTCTAAAGAGGCCTGCTAGAAGCACTCCTTAAGAAGCGCTAAAAATGGCTTTTAATGGACGATATGGACATACAGTGCATAATTACTGGTGATGAGACTTGAGTGTACGAGTGTGATGACGAAACAGCTCAACAATCTTCAGAGCGGCGCTATCCAGAATAGCCGATACCCAAAAAACCAAAACAAAATCGTTGAAAAATTAAAGTGTTGTTGACTGTTTTGTTAAATTCTCAAGGTGTCGTGTACTCGAAACTCCTTCCGCAATGTCAATCATTATTTGAGTGTTTTAAAGAATTTTGGAAGGAAAATTTATGCATTGTATGCGATTATTTGACCAAAAGCAATGTCAATATCGTTCAACAAGCACCATGTTCGCCAGAAATGGTCCAGTGTGACTTTTCCTAGTCTCCAAACTCAAATCATCGCTTCGTGGAAAATGTTTTGAGGCGATTAAAATCATCAAAGACAATTCGAAGAGGGAGCTAAAGGCCATTCCGAAATCGGCCTACCAAAAATGCTCTCAAGAATCTAAAAATCGGGTGCCGAAGTCTCCAAACTCAAATCATCGCATCGTGGAAAATGTTTTGAAACGATTAAAATCATCAAAGATAATTCGAAGAGGGAGCTAAAGGCCATTCCGAAATCGGCCTACCAAAAATGCTTTCAAGAATGGAAAAATCGGGTGCATATCGTCGTCCAGGTCGAAGATAAAGTTTGAATGTATTTTTTTTCAAAATCTTTACGATGGGATTTTTCAAATGTCTCACCATAAATTTATGTAAAAATGAGAACACCAAAAACATATTTCCTAATCCTCGATCGCGACATTTTCTAACGGAAAAAAATCCACTTTGCTCTATAACTCGTGAACCCGTACACGTAGAGTAAAGTAGCATTAATAAAAAATTTCACACATTTAAAATTTTTGGTCAACAGCAATATATACATTTACAAAAACAACAAAAGAAAAAGATATTCGTAAGGCTTTTTAACAAAAATGATCAAAAAATTTACTCATTTACAAAAAACAAAAAAAAAAACACAATTTTTGTAAATAAATTACAACCTTCTTCATAACTTTTATGTTATTTGTTATATAACTCTAATAATTTTTTAATTATTTAGAAATATTTTTTCCGATCTCTAGGTCTACGTTGCTTTCTGAAGAAAACCACCAACAACTAACAACAACAACCTGTATTGCGTATAAGTAAACTTAAACTTATAACTAAACCTAAACTCTAAAGTAGGTGTAGTATAAAAATAAGTCAGAAGTTTTCTGGACTCCCGCCCTTCCCGAAAACTTTTACTTACTCTTAAAATTCTCTTACACCTGATTTGCAAATTGCTTTAAATTTCAGCACACGCACAACAAGGGTTAGAAGGGTGTATTTGAATATTCTTGACAAGATGTTTTGTAAACGTAAGCAAATACTTCGTCATTTTTAACATACCTCTTATTTTCAACATATGTAGTTTAATTTTTCACTTTTTTAACAACAAAAAATAATAAAAAAACAAAAAATAGTTTATTAAAAAATAATAACTAGTCACAACTATGTTAGTTAAATGCACGTAGAGCAAAATTGTTTTCATTAATCAAGAACAAAATTTTGTACTGAAATTTTGCTCCATACGCCATTGAATGGGGCGTATGGGGCAAGAGGTCACCAAAAATTTCTGTTTAAAGGTTTCTGGAAGCGATAGCCAAAAACGGATTACAGATTTGAAAAAATTGGTATTAAAAACCCAGAATGGTACCATTAACTCAAAATTGTCAAAGTGGCGCATGGAGCATATGAATCCCCGGACAACGATATGTGTATCGCCTCCTATGGTGATTATTTTGAAGGTATTGAAATAAATATTGAAGAATAATAAAGCGTTGTTGTTTTACTTGCATAGGCCGGTTTAATTTTGAACAGACTGTAATCATTTTTAAAGGCTTTTATTCGTAATAATTAGTACCTTGGGTAAGTGAGTTAGTATTTTGCACGATATTAGTTTTGCATTTTTTGAGAAAATCCAACAAGTAAGTATGAAATTCCAGTTTTAACAATCAATGGCTCGCCGTTCAACCGTTTAGTCCAATAACTGCTGGATTAAATAATGGCCTTAGGTACCTGGTTGAGCAGCAAGATCACAATCAACTTGGGCTGCAACGATTATCAACAACATCAACACCGTAGAAAATGTAGCTACCATCATCATCCATTGTATCTATGAAATATTGTAACCATGCATGACAATGATGACCTAGCGACCGTCTACCCAATGCCTGAAACCGTAATAACAGCTGAGTTGCTTCCGCTGAATAAGGTGAATTTGGCTTAAAGCTTCAAGCGATTTCAGTGCACAACTAGGTGAGTTAAAGAGACGTCATATGTCGACAGTTGGCTAAATAATTTTTTCTTTGCTGTTTTTGCTGTTGTCATTAATGCCATCACAAAAACTTTATGAATTTTAAAATCACTTTTTTATTAAGATAGGTTTTTCTTTAGAGACACATTTTTTTTTACTTTTATGTTCAGCTTGCAACTGTTTAATGCTTTTGTGCTATTAGTTGAAAGCTGAAATTGTGTCTGCTAGCCTAGTATAAAGATTTTGAATTTCATTTATCGCAGCTGAAAGCTTGCAATTTTACGAAAAACAAGGTCGTAGCGGAAAATTTTGTGCTGTGCTGTGAATTCAACCTTGAAATCATAGATATGTTTTCTTTAACGAAGAAAAATAATGCTGAGAGGCGCCCTATTGCAAGCTCATGTAATTGTTCGAAAGTGACAAGTTATTAGCGCTGTGACATGTCACATGGAAGAGAGGAAATATAATTGAAAAATACATTTTTATTTGTATATCCAGTACTGCCAGGTGTCGGTGAAGAAAATTCCCTTTTGTTGCATACAAAATAATTATTTTCCCCGTTTTTAAGTCTAAGTTTCCCCGCTTTTTTCCGCTTTTTTTTAATTTATAAATTAAAGCTTTCAAAAATATATTTAAAATCCGGCCAACGACGTAGCTTTCGGTGCAAATATATAAATATAATATTAAATATACTCATTTATTTAATATGGATACTTCAACAATCCGTATTTATATCAACTTCGAAATAATTTTTATAAATCTTTAATAATTTTTTTTTTTGTCACAAACAGCTGTTTCGAAAATTTCTGGAAATTGCTGCCCAATAGTTTTCATCGGTCACAAAGAAATACTACCAAAAGATTGAGAATGAGAAAGACTTTTGCTACGGGTAACATTTTCCTCTCAATAACATGTTGAATATGTTTTCGAATTGACTATTTACAAAATAATTTTATGAAAATTTAAATCAAGGCTCGATTCAACACAGATTAAATCACAAACATGCTATTATTTTCACTTCCTCGTTTAGAGGTGACTTGTTTTTTACTTTTTTTAACCAAATAAGTCTATTTAATCAAGTGAATAAGACCGTTATTGGAAGGCACAGAAATAAATCGGAACCATTTCTTTTTTCAAGTAAATGTCAGAATCAATGCTGTATAAAACTCTTTAGCAAAATCATCGTAAAGATATATCTTAGAGATCTGCATTCTACATCAAGATTTCCATTTTGACTGAGAAAAAACGTGTAAAAAACAAAAAACATGCCCAACGGAAATAATGTTAATTTTTTTCAGAACAGATTAGTTCCAAAAAGTACAAAGTTTTTTATACTTTTCCATCTTCTAAATAGTCAAACAAATTTACATAAAGTTAAATTAAGATGATATATTTTCGTTCGACAAGATAGTTAAAATAAATGTTGAAAATGCTTATTCTAGCTTTACACTTTCCCCGTTTTGATCATTATTTTCCCCTCATTCCCGTTTTAGTCGAAAAATCCCGAAAATCGGGGAAAATCCCGCCATCTGGCAGCTATGTATATCTATCAAAATCAAACGAAGAACAAGAGATGGGTGATGAAACACATTTGAGATTTTGCTATGACTTCACTATTTGAAGCAAACAAATTTTCAAAAAATGCGCCTGATTTGGAGTTTGGTGATTGACAATCGTACTTATTGTTAGTCAAGCGATTTGCTGTCATCGACACAGCCGGAAGTATTTGGAAGTGATAGCGTTTATATATGAGCGATTCCACCAATTATCGGCCAACTGTGGAGGTCACCTTGTGGGATTTTTTTGTTACTTTCCTTATTTGAAGACAATGGTAAAAAATATGTAAAATAATTTTTTTTTTTTTACATTTATTATTTCAGCTACAATTAATTATTGTATTTCTCTAATAAAATGTTTCAGTCATGATTTCTTTTATTTTGCATGGTTTGTTGTTGGACTGAGAAAAAAAGTAATAATGTTTTATTATATAAATTATTTATATGGCCTGTTCAAAAATAAAATAGTGCCTTTTTTTAAAATTTTTGAGGAAGGTTTTTTAAAGCAACAGGGGAACAGGGGGGGCGAACATGTCAACGTGTCTGACTGCCTCAACCTGGCGAGATTATCCAAGTCGAAATCGTCCCAAGTCGACTCAAACCTCCTCGTGGTGTTCCCTGGGCAACGGCAAACTGGCATCCGTTAGTTTGACGGCTAATTTTAGCGGCGGGTTGCTCCGTAGACCTTAAACATGGAATGCGCGCAGGGCTTGGGTCCCGCCACATTACTACTGCCCAATGAAAACTAAACCAGCCTCGGCCCTTAAAAGCAAGGCTAAAAAATAAAATCTAATTTTTGTGCCCTTGCCCCCGTTTTAAATTTTATAAAAAATATTTTTATTGAAAATCTAAAAGCTCTGTAATAAAGAGCTGCACTCGTATGTATGCAAAACATTTATTTTTTGTTCGCATGCTCACTCTATTCAACTCTCATCTTTAACAGTATTTAAACATAAGCAACATAGAGAGCAAGAACAAATGAGCACAAAGTATAACGAAAACAAGAAATGCAATTACTTTATCAAAACCCTAGTATAATGATTTACAAGGAAGGAGGGACAGTTCTGTTGGCAATCAGGAGTTGTCAAAAAACGCATTGAAGAAGAGAAAACGAAAAAGGAGCAAAACAGATAAGAAGTTAAGCTTTGTATTGATTTTGACAACTCCCGATCGCCGCTCGTGAGAAAATAGGTAGTTGTCGAGGCTACCTGGTAATCATTCTATCATGATCAAAGCAAGTATATAAAGTAAAATTGAAATGTGTTGAAATGCGCAATGTTGGACACTGAGTTCGTGATTGTTTTATTTTTATTATTGAAAATGATTAAACAATGAAAGAGAATAAGTAAAAAGCATAAAACGAATATAAAATTAACGAAAAAACAACAATTTACCAACAAACAATGTACATTAGAACTGTTCACAATCAGGTGCAAATGGTCTTGCATCATAGCATTTGCAAAATGGTAGAGTATATTTTTACTATACACTAACAAAATATACAGAGATGCATTTACTTCGCTTGTGTAAATATGCAACACTTAAAACCCATAGTTTATATTGACTATACATATGCAATACTGAACTCTAAGCTAACAGCTGATTGTCAACAAAATAAAATAAAAAAAAAAAAAAATATAAAAAACAAAGATATGGAAAATATGTAAATTAAAAAACGAATTAAACCCAAAAAAAGCTATCAGCCGTTAATTTTATTCTTTGCAACAAGTATTGCAAAGTAAAACCGAAAACAACCGCTCACGATTGAAGGCAAATTTTTGCAATTCCATAAATTTGCAATGTCAAATAATCAAGATTGTGAATAGCCCTATTGTAATTGTTATGTGTTTAAAAGGTTTCTCTGCTTCATATCAGAGCAAAAAAAAAAAAAAAATCAGATCGGATGCAGTTATTTCTCTATAACATATGTATTTGGTTTGTTTGATGTGCTCGTTGTTTTTTGCATTGATTTGGTTGTCTCTATTTGATCGTATCGAATGTATAGAGCATTTAGAATTAATGAGAAAGAGCATATCTTGGTGAGAGGCTAAAAAAGGCCGTAGAGTGAGCACTTTTATTGTGAGAGGATGGTGTATTATGTGTGCTTATGCTTTAAAGAATAAAGTAAATAGAGAAAAAACAATAAAATGCTCGATGCACTTTATCGTATCAAACACATTCATGCAGCCCTTTACTCTGTTAACACAGCCACAATAAACGAAAGAATAACTAAAACACGGTAAATGTCGTGCTTTTTCATATGATGTGCTATGCTTTGGTTGTTGTCATTGCTATTAAAGGGCTGATTACATTATACATTGTTTTTTGGCAAGTTGTTGTTTCTGCGTTAATTTTATATTCGATTTATGCGTTATACTTATTCTTTTTCATTGTCTAATAATTTTCAAAAATAAAAATGAAATGGCCAAGAACTCACGAACAGTGTCTAACACTGAGCATTTCAACAAATTTCAATATTACTTTATATGCTTGCTTTGATAAAGTGTTCGTTTTTCTTGTTTTCGTTATGCTTTATGCTCATTTGTTCTTGCTCTCTATGTTGTTAATGTTTAAATCAGTATTGCCACTTTGTGAGCAATTCCTCAAAACGTGAGGAATTTACAATGGCTGTGAGTAATTTTTGAGTAATTTTATTTTGAGGAGTTTTTGAGGAATTTGACAATTCTAACCATTTCTTTTATTTTACTCGTTAACGCCCAGAATGTTTGAAACTTTGAACAGAAAAATAACGATAAGCCCTGAAATTATTTTAGAAAATACCTATTGCTACTATTTTTGATGGTGCTTTACACGATGCAATAGTTGAAAAATCTCAACAGTTAAAAACAATTAAAATTTTTGACAGTTAAAAAAAAAAATCAGTTTTTTAGGTTATTTGAACAATTTAAACACTTTTTCTTAGAGTCGGAAATACAATAAAAGGTGGTGAGAGTGTTTTAATTTTCCAAATCTGGCTAATACTTCGACTACGATTGTTTTACCTCTCACAATAGCGGCCCAAAAAGGAAGACTTACAATTTATAATTTTTTCCGTTGCGAATCTGAAGTAGATATTAAACAATTTATTACCAAAAAGCCAAAATATATAAATTACTATTTTTCTTGCATAATTTTAAAAAAATGCGGAATGGCCATTTCAGCCATTTCTTACATAATTACTCAATCAATAATTTGAATCTTCTAAGTCGACTGCACAGTAAAATTTTTATCTGATGAGGAAAATGTCTCCCTTTTTAAAATTTTTCTTGGGTCACCATGGAAAAAATAAAAAACTTAGAGAGAAAAATCTTCCATCTCTTACTTTGTTTCCGACTGTAAAAAAATTTCATTCCTACTGTAAAATTTGATCGGAAAAAATTAAATCATCCAAAAAAATTTTTTTTTTTTAATTGTCAATTTACAATTGGAAATCAAATTTTCGAGATTTTTTAACTATTATATCTTATATCTTATATCTTATGTGGACACTGATAAAAAAACTCTGCCACAAAATAACTTTCGCACCCTTGCAAAGATACAGTTTTGAACCTAAACCTCTTTCATCGTCGGATGTGGCTGATAATGCTCGATGTCATCATGTATAGCATTGATAATTATCACAGGATTGCCAACATTTCTAAGCTTTTCAATGTTGTATATATTTATTTCTGTGTTCTTCGAGTCTAATCCCAAGACATTTTTATTTGAATATCTAGTCACTTATTGTTGAGTATAAATCTTGTTGATAACACAAACTTACAAACAAGGGTCAACTTTTGGACCAGAGAAGACTAAAGAGGTTCCATATGTATTTCTGCGCGCTGAATTCAAATCCACTGTCGGTTTTTTTTTTTCAAAGCTATCAAGTCAAGCTTTGAAGATATAGACAAAAATGTGTTAAACGGTTCTTTTCCTGTTAATTGAACCATTAGCGCAACCAAAGGGGGATTTGCGGCTTAAGCCCCCCAAAATTATCGTAGCAAAAAGAGAAAAAGGACACAATTATAGCGTCTCACACGAAAAGTAATCAAAAGTTTTTATCAAAAGAATGAAAACCCAAAGTATAAATTTGAAACCTATTGTCGTTGAACCGTAATTTTTTAAACTGTCCATGTTTTATACGTTCAGAATACATATGTTTAAATATTTTTAGTTGTAATTCTGACCACTTTGGGTATTGCTGACAGTTCTTCGATTTGAACTACAAGGTGGTAGATAGTAGACTGACATGGTAGTTATGCTATTATAAACTTCATTAATTTTTAAAATATAATAAATTCGAAATTATTGAACTAATTAAAAAAACATATTATAAATATATTTTTTTTGTTCAATGTTATTCCGAAATATTTATTTCAATTTATTAAACAAAAGATTACATTATATTTATTTTTAACCAACATATAAATGAGCAAGAACAACAAATTCATCAACAAATATATCAAACAAAAAATTCTACGTCCACACTTACGATACTATCGAAACTGTGTCTATTTCTTTCTGTAAAAAGCAAATAAGTGATCGCAATTTTTTAAATTTCTAGATCTAGAGCCGTGTTCGTTGATCGGTGGCCGTTGATCTAGAGCGTGGCTCTATTTTATTCGCAATGCAAAAACAAAAATTAGAAAAATTCCAAAATAAAAAATTGCACGCATATCTAAAAAAATCCACGCAGGCGTAAAAAAATGACAAATAGCATTTTACCAGCATTAAACTGGTAAAAAAAGTGGGAATAAAACATAAATAACATGCCTTTAAAAATATATAAATTAAGAAACCTCTTTCTTTATATCTTGTTGAAAGCATACTTGACTATTGACTTTTTAACATATTCTTTGAAACAAACATCAAGATCAAAATGTCCATGACCAATGAACTCATCTTGCAACGTATAAGCTTCCTCCTGTTCATTTCTCTGAAGCTAATTCATATTTTGCATATTTTTATATAATGTTAAAATTTCTTTTAAGAATATCACGAGTTTGTATTTACTTGAGCCAATGACTTTACTTCAGATATTTGATTGAAGCAACTTAAGTTTTCAATGTTGGTGTCGTTTAAAAAATTTATAAATAAGCTTCAGAAGAGTTTTGCATGATCTTTTACAGATTGGTGCATATACCTTCTTCTATTTTTCTTTGGATTATAAAATTAATACAGTTTTTGTTGCATTTCGATAAAAAATTTATTATATTATTTCTAAGAGCTCTTTGGTCCACCCTTCCATAAAAAAGTATCAAGAATACTAGCAAATGCGCTATTATTAGTTTTTATAATAGTTTATTATAAGTTTGTTTGGAAAATTGTTTTATTTTTTTATGTATATCAATAAATGGGCTTTAAAATATTAACTATTTGAAAGATATGTAATAAAGGCAAATGTGTAACAAAGACTGAATTTCGCTAATTAAAACTGTTAGGGATCATTTTTTTATGTGGTATACGGCAACCGGCCCCAAATAAACCAGCCCTTCTGGAATTCTCCAGATCCTCCAGTATGGCCAGTGCGCCACTTTTCTGGGCTTGCCCTGGCTAAGGTTTTTGCCAGGAACTATTAGTGCATAAATCGAATTCACTTACCAGTACATAATAGCCGCTGTAGTAAAGTGATTTGTGTATATGTAAGTCCGACCTATTTTAAAACCCACCCTTCTGCCCCCTCCAAATTTGTGGTTGCGCCCCTGGCTATGGGCATTGGAGGCTTGCAGCTTTATCATAAAATATCTTGGTAATGAAATGAACGTCATTTATATATGCACCACAGCGCTTTAAAATTAAGCAACATTTTCGACGAGCACAAGCACTTGCTCGCTTACGAATTGCTTAATTTAACCCTTTCACGTGCAAAATTTTTTTAGTGATCATTTTAGGATAATTTGGAAACTAGGAACTCGAACAAAATGGTCTTAAAAAGATTGGATTTTAGAAATTGTTATTCCCATAAAGCATCGTGCGATCGTCCATCATCCGAATGTATTTACTTCTTATGTGTTTGACAATTATTATTCAGAAGTTATTCAGTTTCATACCAGAAAAATAATCACTAACAAAAGTTTGAATGCAAAATAAGTCTTACTTACCTAAAGCAACGTCAACAATGGAATTAAAGAGAAAAACTTTTTTGATTCCTCCGAAAATCATTTCAAACGGAGCCTAAGAAATGTGACTTTATAAGTTCATACTCACCAAAACAAAAAATAGCGTTACGAATCCTAGACAAGTGTCTGAAAGAGTTGTTGTACATAAACAACCGGTGCATGAGAGGGTTAATAACAAATACGAATACTACGAGTAGTTAACATGAGCAAATTTTATGCATAGGAGGAAATCTTTGATTTAATTGATGAATTCAATTCTGATAACTCCCCACCCCTCCCAACCACCATGAGCAATTTCTAGATCCGCCGCTGATAACAATTTTTATATTCATGTCATAGCATTGCAGTATTCGATTTTTTTTCTTACTGAATGGAATATGAGAGCAACTTTTGAGACACCATCATAACGTGATTTTTTTTTTATTTGATCGGTTACAGAAAGCAAGAGTTTCACTTCCTTTACATACACATGAATGTTAGTAATTATTTGTCCATCTCGAAACAAGTTTAGTGTGGCAATGTGAAGTTCAAGTTTATCATTTGCCAAAGAAATCCAGAAGCTGAAGTTGTTGGAAAGTGTGCGAATTTTAATTTGCTAGCTAGTCGCCTTGGTGATAATGTATGGGAAATATTTTCTTAAGAAAAAACTTTAATGAAAGTCAAATATTAAGAATCATTGCCTTTGCAATATCTAAAAGTTTTTAGTCATTTTTTTTTAAATAATTACAAAATCGTTCATTCCATAGAAAACTAAATACGACCGCTCATTATTTAAATTAAATATAAGACAAAAGAAAAGCTTTTTAAATTTTTATTAAAATTTATTGACTAGTTGTTAGTCACATTCCATTCTGTATATATTTTATGTTTAGAAAATCTTTCCATTGATATCAGGTGTAGTAAAAACAAATTCATTAATTTTGCATTAAATTGCATGCTTTATTTAGCGTAGTTAGAATAATACCATTTAGTTCAAATATGCACCGTTTTGTTTGATAACTTGTTGCCAATGGCTTTCTCAGAAAAACTCTTGTCTCTATTGGCAAAAAAACTGGACAGTCGATTTTTGCAAGCTTCTCTTGAGCTAAATGTTTTCCCCACAAAATCATTCGCAATAGGTAGAAACAGGTGGTAGTCGCGTGGTGTTACCCTATAGGAACAAACTTACTTGTTTTAAAAACAACTAATTAAAAAACTAATTTAAAATAAACTAGTATATGAAGTACTTTAAATTATATTAAGGCGGGATCCACTTCAATTCTTAATAGTTTTTATTGCATTATATATGAAGTAATTTAAATACTACTTAAAAACAAGTGGTTGATAAACTACTTTGAATTATATTAAGGCGGCAACTACTCTGACTTGGACATGTTTTAATTGCAAATTTTTATTAGATTACAAGTTTATATATATTTATCCATGTTATTTCATTAAATATTATTAACTTTAGGCTTCACTAAAATTTTGTTTCAAAAAGACATATTTTTTATTGACGACATTGAGCTGCAAGACAGACGTGGTAAACACACTTTAAAACTGATAAACTGTCTCAAAACCCTGTGAAAAGATTAAAAATTCTTTATTATTTAAGATATTCAAATTAGAAACTGGTACTGTTTAGCAAACATTGCACAATTGACCATCTTGTTTAGCCCATATTTTGAAATGAAGCATCAAAAAGCTGGCTCGGGATAAATAACAGGCGCAGTATCCACACGATTCCGATCAATTGGATCGGCACCTTCGCTCATGTACCCGGGCGGTGGCATGCCCGTTTTTGAAAACTGCTTCCGTGGTACGCATGCTCACATATAAGCGCAGAGTTCCTCCAGCTTCTGGAACTATCACCTGTTGGAAGCAGAAATAGTCCAATGAAGAAAGGAATAATGAAATTATGTCTACCATCGCAGCGTACTTCTGTTGCGCTCCTTGAACGTAATTACTAGTTCTTTTTTGAATTAACTGGCAATGAAGTTTGGCATGAATCACTTTTGAATTATTTTAAAATCAATTAAAACACCACATAAAACGACATTTCATAATTTTCCATTAAAAAACTCTGATCACTTTTAACTTTGTTTACATTTTGCTTTCAGATTTTATGTTTCAGAATTTATTTGTGTCGATCAGGCATGATTTTTTGGCATGATTTATGTATTTTTCAAAACAGTCAAATAAATGATCTCTTTAATGTATAGAAATTTAAAATGTTTATGCTTTTAAATTCATCTTCAGTAAGTGGAATTTTAAATAGTTTTGAGTTGGTTATTTTAAAGTAATTAAAAAAATAATTTAAATTTAATTAATTTAACAAGTAGTTGAAAATATATGCAGACGAAAGTCAATTGACTTATTTAGCGGACATCACCACACAAAATATGTTAGTTCGTTCTATGGAAAAAAGTCAGAATTTCAACTAGTTGTGGTTGACAAAAAACTACTTTTTCAACTACTTTTAAATTAGTTGATTTTCCTACAGGGTAGGTCCAGACTATGAGGTGGATGTATAAAAATCTTCCAACTAAGTTCCCGGAGCTTCTGGCTACTCATTTTCGATGTGTTTGACCTGGCGTTGTCCTAATGGAACACAATTCCTCTCCTATTAGCCAAAGCTGGCAGCTTCAGGGCGATTGCTTCCTTCAAATGGTCCAATTGTTGACAGTACAGGTCCGAGTGAAGGGATTAGTTGTAAGCTCATTACGCAGCTCATAGTTAATAGTTCCGTGGCAATCCCACCAAACAAACAGCAAAACTTTCCTAAGCGTCAATCCTGACTTGGCCATCGATTGCGCCGGCTTACCGCGATTCCATCACAAATGATTTCGCTTGACGTTGTCGTAAGTGATTAATTTTTCATCAGCAGTCATCATTCGCTTCAGAAATTGGTCGATTTTATTACAATTCAGTAGCGATTTGCGGATGGAAATTCAGTTCATGAGGTTTTTGTGTTAACTCGTGTGACACCCATATATCGAGCTTCTTTTTATAGCCAACCTTTTTTATGTATATGGGCGAAAAAAAGTAACAAATCGTACCCCCCAGGCGTACTCTATGGGTGATTTAAGCAACTTTTCCGAAGAAACCATGAGTCGAACTTAGTTTCGAGCTCCCGAAAATTAAAAATAGCCAATTCCTGAGCTAAACCGGGTAATGTATCAATGTAAAGCAAATTTTTGTGTAAGAATGGGTTTAAAAGCATCAATTAGTAGAACAAATAGATAAGCACTTAACCTTATAACGGCGGTATTATTATTAAGTAATTTGTATTCCAGTTATTTTAAAATAAAATATTGATGAACAATATTGAAGAAAAAATAAAATTGAAAGGTATTACAAAAACAAAATTAAGGAAAATACAAAACTTTTTATGAAACACCGTCTTCCTTGAAATCGTATTTGGTTTCAAGCCAAGGTAAGTTTTCACTGCTTTCTAATATCACCGCCATAATCCCTTCTCGATTTTTCTCTATTGCAAATTTCGAAACACTGTTAAGCAGTTGCACATGCCTCTCCGTACTTTTTGAATATGTAAAGGAATTAGTGGTTCAGGGAATGGTGGTTCATGACTATCTAAGTAATATCAAAATAATTTGTGTATAGTGCATCGTGTGCATGTAATAAATTGCATCGGATCGTCGATTTCTTTTCGATAATATAACATTTTTGACATCTTTCCTTTCATCAAACAGCATATCCAAGAGGAAATTTTCTGAGTGCGCAAAGTATGAATTTCGAAAATAGTAAACTAACATACACAACATAAGTTCAAGCAATCAAGAGTCGAATTTTGATGAAAAGTTTTTAGATTCGGATAAATTTATCATTAAAAAACGTAAGAAACTAATTAATTATTGTTGTAAAATTATTTAATGAGTTTTTTTATAGAGAATAGTTGATGAAATTTTTTTTAACCTACTCTATTTTGGAAATAAAGGGTGGTTTAATTTTAAGGGCCGATGTTGATTTTGAATAAAACACAAATTATTTACGAAATTATTGTCATTTCTTTTCATTATGATAATATTGGTATAGTTCAATTATGTATGGAACAAAATATCGGCCAAATGGCCGCCGTGACTTCGGCGGCACACCTCCATCCGATGGTCCAAATTTTCGATGACGCTGAGGCATAAGTGAGGTTTTATGCCGTTAATGTGCCGAATTATCTCATCCTTTAGCTCTTGAATTGTTGCTTGCGTATTGACGTACACCTTTTCTTTCAAATTACCCCAAAGAAAGAAGTCCAACGGTGTCAAATCACATGATCTTGGAGGCCAATTGACATCGCCACTACGAGAGATAACACGGCCATTGGATTTGTCTCGCATGAAGACGCTTAAAATGGTCAAGAGGCCTTACTTTAACGCGTTGCTCGATTGTGTATCTTTCCATGGTTCAAATTGAGTTAGTCTGAAATTGAAAAATGTCAAGTGAAATGCAGAAGAAACTTGACGTTTAGGTGTGGTTCACATTCAACATGTGCCTTTAGTTGACATTCATGCTGGCTTGAAATTGTGCGGACGAATCCACCGATGATTCTACGGCAAAAACTTATGTATAGTAGTGTGATTTGCAAAAAAACTACGACATTTGCGATTCTTTACTGACCTTGCTTAAAGTTCAAGCTGCGAATGCCATGTACTTATATAACACTTTTTTTGAAGTTTTTGTAAGAAGAAATATTGATTAAAAAAAAAAATTTGACGGATTAATAAAATTTGGTGGCAACGTTGCTGTCAAAGACTGCCAAGCTTAATTGACTTTAAATATGTATATGTGTCATTTGTTTGCAACATGTTCATTGCCTTAAAATTCCATCAAATGTTGAATCGATAACTCGTTACATCTATAATTGCATTTCCATCAGAACCAGAAGAACTGACCAGTTCAAAAAAACACAGGTGCGTCGTTGGACACACGAGAGAAGCGAAACTTTTTCGCAGTTACATAGATTTGATAGCTTAATAATTTTTTCTTTTTAATAAATTAACTTTTAAATTCAAAAATATAAAATAACATAAAATAAGTTACATATATACAGAAAACATATTTACTGCTTATTTTTTTATTGTTGAATGTCAAATTTCCACGCCAATTACATATACGGGCATATAATGCCAGCGACTCTCCATTTTAACTCTCCACACATGGTTGTGAACTTGGCTGCACTGACTCATGCATGCGTTTGTTAAGTCCATATTTATTGATATCTATTTGTTGACACTTAAAAACGCACTTGTCAACGCACTTGTCATAGAGTGTAAATTATTATCTAGAGATAGCATCAACTCTGCTAAATCTCTGGCATGTGTTAACAGAGTTATTTCACTTAAAAACATGAAGAAAAAATACTCTGTTAACCTCTGTTAACACATGCCAGAGATTTAGCAGAGTTGATGCAATCTCTAGATAATAATTTATACTCTATGCCAACAGCACCACAAACGCATTCACAATACAAACAAACCGATGCTGGAGACACCTTGTGGCAAATAAAAGCAAATTTTTGATAGTTGTAGCATAGCAAATACACAATCCTCTATCTATTGATAGATGGTGACGATCTACTGCAGCATAGCTTCTGTTATAATTAGGATTGAATTAACAACTATTTATAACAAGTCTTTGTGGCCTAGTGGACTGTGCATTGGACTCTCGTGTAAGGGGACATAGGTTCGATCCCCACGGGCAGGCCACAAAATATTTTTAGTATTTAATTTTAAAGTATTAAATTTTCTTGTTGTAATAAGTGCTAGCAACAAAGAAACCATCAAATTTCCAAGAAAAAATCTGTCGAAAATTTTTCAGATTTCACTCCAAGCAAATCACAGAACGAGGAGTAAAAAGCTTCGCTTCAAAAAAAAAACGGAAAGCTTTGGAGGTATTCATACGTCAGTGAAATGATTGAATCAATCAAAATTTGTTGTTGCTTTCCTATGTAAAAAAAAAAATTAACTTTATTGCAGAGCAAAAATGAACTCCAAAATCTTCTCTCGTCAGTCAAAATTTTGATTGAGCTCCAGACCTGCATCAATCAGTCAAAGGATTGCATTATTTTACTTATCTGCTTTTTAGTAGGCAATTATATCATAAAAAGTAGTTAACAGGAAACAAAGGTAATTTTTTGAAGAGAAACAGAGGTGTAGTTTCTTCAGTTCCTGCCATAATTCCGTTCATTCTATTGTTTTTTTTATGACGTGCATCCGATGGTCATTCAAATAGGTGTAATTTCCGGATTTCCTAATGTGATCAATTTTAATCCTAAAAGATCAACTATATTTCCGCTATTGTTTCCCAGTTTGTAAAATTTTTATGCACACAAAACAACTCAATTAAAGATACACCAAAATAAAGTAATGCACACAACAAGATATGAATCAGAGAACTGCAAAACTCACTTTTTGCTTGATTAAATCATTCACAGGAATTCTTACTCAACTCAACTCATTCAACAAAGTTCAGCGTTGAATAAAATCAGCACAATACTGGCGAACGCGTCTTTTGCGTCAGTTTGAGTTTGAGTTCGTCTGATCGAACTCACATGTTTCAGTAAACGAGAAGTGTTGACGTTGAATAAAATAAAATGATGCTGCTGAAGGCGTCGTTTGTGTGAGCTGATTGACGGATTGCATTCACATGTTTGAGTATTGGCGTTGAAGTGTATACGGATATGTGTTTCGTAAATGAGAAATCAAAGAAATAGGTTTATTTAGTTGTTTGCAGTCAATCGTAATAAAAACTTCACCCTTCTTCTTCTTCTTGTTCTCTCTTTCTCTCCCTCTCTGTCTGCACATGAAAAAACTCATACATGTTGATTTTTGCTTTTAGCGTTTCATTCTTGATGAAAATAATTGTTGTTAAGTCCAACGAACAAGCATGAAATATGTATCCGAAGACAACCGTTGATTAAAATCACAGAGCTAACACGAAGCACATGGTTTGATTGAATTTAACTCAACAGCGAGTGTGTGAATTCGAGTAAGTCTGATCGATTGAACGCAGAGGCATGATTTTAACAGTGTTGATTACGTATGAATATTTTCATGTGAGTTTTGCAGTTCTCTGATATGAATTCACAAAATAGTAGGAATCAGAAAAGTAACAAATGCCTTCGTCGGAGCTTCAATCAAAAAGTCGTGTGTGGGCAAGCGTCAATCAAAATTTTCAGAGAGTAAGAGAGAGTAAAAAATCGCGATATACTTCAATCATTTGACTGATATGTGAACACCTACTAGGTAGCAGAACAGTAACAAATGCCTGCGTCGGAGCTTCAATCAAAAAATCGTGTGTGAGCAAGCGTCAATCAAAATTTTCACAGAGAGTAAAAGAGAGTAAAAAATCGCGATATACTTCAATCATTTGGCTGATGTGTGAACACTTACTGTCTTGATTGTTTTCTGAATCGGTGTGAATCACTAAAATTTACTTTGTGCTTGAAAGCCATATAAATTGCCTTGATAATTCTCAAACTTTTTATAAAAATTTATGTAACCCAGTTCCCAAACCGTATTTACACTATTTTCAAGTATTATACTACCTCAAATCAACAAAATTAGCTGCATTTCTCAAAGTTAAATGTTAACCAAATTCAAAAAATTGCACCTAATAAATTGACTATTGAAACGAACTGCTCTTTCATTTTAATAAATAAACCATATGTCAATAAAATGCTCGTTATATATCATCATGGCATTTTATTTTTATTGTTTAGTATAAAATGCAACCCAAAATTTCAAGGTTGCTGTTGTCTTTCAGAGTTTCACAAAACTGAGGAGAATCCGACGAGCTGAGTGCAAAAGTTACAATATGAAAATTTTTGCGAGTACAGTATCAGGACTATAAACGCTATTCACATTTACACATTGAATTTTAAACAGAACTCATTTAATTGCTAGAAACAAAACAATCTTGAATATAATTAGAATTAACTACATAAAAGCTTTTTAAAGGCGCGATTAATAGGTGCATCCCCCATGTAATTTAAAACTATATATAAAACGAGTATATTCTATCGAAAATATTTTCCACATCAGCTTACCTCGAACCCGGAATTTCCGAAATTCATGGTCATTGAGTGTCAAACGCATTCTGCAACGACTGAAACAACTAAAAAAATCAAAAACTATATACTACGTTCTTGCTGTAAAAACGTTATCAATCTTTTTTTTTTTTTGTTTTATTTGAACTCTTAGAAACATTTCCTCTAAAGGCGTGAAATTTTATTCCACAAAAAATGCATTCAGTTTCCTTATAGAACTTTTTGCATCTTACATACATAAGCAAAGAGCGCCAAATTGTTTTCCCTACCAACAAAAAACGCCAAGCATATTCCCAATAAACAAAATGATTCATTTCATTTTATTCTCGTACATTTCATTCATTAGCAATTCTTAGTAGCGATTCCTTTATAATATCGCGTACGGGAGAAATTCCTCCTTCGTTAATGAATCGTCAAAACCGAAAAAAGCAATTCGTTAACGAGTCGACAAAACTATTATAAGCAATTCGTTAACGAGTCGCCAAAACTATAAAAAGCAATTCTTTAACGAGTTTCCAAAACTAAAAGAAGCAATTCGATAACGCATCATATAAAAAATAAGAAATAAAATATAAAAAAAAAAAAAATAAAAACTAGTTTCAAGCTTACCACGTCAAGAATCGAAACCACGCCTCCTGAATGCTAGTCCGGCACATTACTCACTCAGCTATTTCAGATGCTGAATATGTCTTCCTTAATTTGCTTGTTAATAAAAGCCAGCATTCGCAGACACGGATTCGAACCCCAACTTGGTAAAAAAAAAATTTATTTTTTTGTTGTTTTTTTTTTGTTATTTAGGTATTTTTTTTTAAAGATTTGGCTTTTCAAAAGTTCGAAATTATTTTTTTTATCATTTTTTGACCATATTGTTTTCGGCTTCGTTATACATTCGTCAAAACCGAAAAAAGCAATTCGTTAACGAGTCGCCAAAACTATGAAAAAGCAATTCGTCAACGAGTCGCCAAAACTAAAAAAAGCAATTCGTTAACGAGTCGCCAAAAACTATGAAAAAGCAATTTGTTAACGAGTCGCCAAAACAACAAAAAGCAATTTGTTAACGAGAACTTATTCATATGAAAATCTTGAAGAAATTATAAGTGGAAATTATTTATATAAAGAATAAGCACGAAATAACATAACAGAAGAAAAAAATATTTCACAAAATTTTTTCATTTAAAAATTTAATTTATTTTATAATTCACTTAAAATTAAAAAAAAAAAACATAAAATTTAAAAAACAAATATTCGCTTAAATGACGTATTAAGAATAGAAAGTAAGTAAAAAATTCTTTTTTTTTTTAAGATTTGTATATTGAAAAGTCGGAAAAAATTGTTTTTTTTTGTTTCAAAACATCTTAAATGAAGTTTAGGAAAGTCATGATTTTAATCGGTTCTTTCTTTAATCATCAAGCCAACCTCTGATGAAGTCGGTATGAAACTATTCGAAAACTTAAAAAAAAACGATTCACAAGCGATTCGTTATCGAATCACCCCTCGCCATAATGTGTATTGTGTTGTTTAAGGCAACTGGAACACTGCTCAATATCTAACGGTACATTCAGATAGTCTACCATTACAAAGTTAATTTAACGTAAGAATAAACCATAGAGTAGCAAAAAAAAAAGTTATTGTCAATTGTGGACGTCTAAAAAAACAAACAAACCAAAACAATCGAATGACAAGGAAAAACAGTAAAAGAAATCAACCGAACATTCAATAAAACAGCAAGCAAGCCAGAAACCAATAATCAGAGGCAGATAATTGTAGGTGTAACGCTCGAATAAATGATACAAACACGATGGCATAGAAATGGGCGAGCGCAAAATATAGTTCAATAGATCAACACAATAGCACAAATCTTGAAAGAAAAAAGAAAACATTTTTATAAGAAAAAAGAAAAACAAAAAAAACTTATGGAATCTAAAGAGGGTGCCTAAGAAACGCAAATCAATGAAGCACAAAGATATAAAAAAATGCAAAATTTATAACGGAGCTAGCTGTTTGTAGAAATAAATATTAAAACTCGTATTGTTTAGTAAAACCATAATTTTTTATTATACACTTGATTAACATTTTTTATACTTCAAAGGAAAATGAAATTGAATTTTTTTTTTTTTCTTACCATCAAGTCGATAAACGATTTAATAGCTATGAATATGGGCTAGCGTGTGAAAGCTGTTAGTTTGTTTGTCCGTAACAAAAAAAAACAAAAAAATAGCTGACGTCAAAGTCGAAGCTGGTGGTTTTTAACATAAAATAAAGTTCGATATGATTCCATTTGTTATGTATGAATGTAACTGGATGTTTGCAAAGAAAGCATACAAAATGTGTCACTGTTCCGCAGGTAAGAAAAAACTATTTTCTTAGTTCAAGAGAGTAAATAAAATAATGCTTGTATTGAATACAGCAAAGTAAAAAATTATTGTTACAAATCAAGAAAAAACATAAAATAAGATTAGGGGCTGTTCATAAACTACGTTACATGTTTTTGACCAGTTTTTGACCAGCCCCCTCTCTCCCCCTATGTCACACTTCGTCACAAGGTCCTTATCCCTCCCCCTCGGGACACGTCACAATTTTATTTTTGAAATGTTTTTGGGATTTCTTATAATTTAGCAGATTGTTATGAAAAAAGCATAGAACACTTTATATATATTTTAAGTTTTATTATTATGGAAATTTCACGTTCTATTGTGATTGACTAACAATTTTATGAAAAATTTGACCATGTAAACAGAGCTAAACACAAATGAAAGCTTTTCTGACGTTAACAAGAACACCAACCAGTGGCGATACGTTATTACTTGTTTGTTCGAATATTGTGAAAATTGTTGTTTGTTTAATTTTGTTATAACTATTTTATGTTCGCTTTAAACGTAAAGCTTAAAAGTAAGAATTCACACTTCAGTTCAGCAAAGAAACTTTTTTTTGAAGCTGCTATACTTGTTGAAGGTGTATCAAATGCCTTTTTTTACCTTCGCTCGGTTTAAACATAGTCTTATGTGTCTTTTTCGGTTTGTGATCCGTTCGTTTTATTATGTGCGTTTTTTATTGATAAGAAATGAAAGCAATACTGACGATAGAATTGAATTTAAATAAAATTTTAAACTTTGTACACTGAATTCAAACATTTTTTTGTGACGAATTCTCCCCTCTCCCTCCTCTCCACTAAAAGTATTACGTAATTTATGAACAGCACCTTATATAATGATGGAAATTACTGTGCCTGACCTAATAATAATAGTTGTACTTAATAATTAAATTATTTAGTGCTTCAGTGGCGTAGATAGCTTTTTGCAATGGGGGTGCTGACATTTTTTTTTCGTGATAAACATAAGCATATTAGAAAAAAAACGGGTTTAATCCAAAAAAAAAAAGGTATCTTTTTATATTATTTTATTTTTCTTTTTAATTATGTAAAACTTAGGCGGCGATTCCATATTTTAGTTTAGTTTAGTTTAGTTTAGTTTTATTGTCTATAAATTTTTACAATTTTTTCAGACAAGCAAACAATAAAAATTAAAATAAGTAAATTAGTTATAATAAAGATTAAGCGCATGCATAAATTCATTTTTAGAGTAAGAAAAATCAATACATATTTTTGAATTCAGTAAATTTAACTCACTTAAACATCTATTCATAGGTTCAAATAACAAATAGTTTGGTCTACAAAAGTTAATTTTAAAATAAATAAATTTCCGTAGATTTCCTTTAGGAACATTGAAATTTATTAAGCCAAGCAAATAGGGACAATCAATACTTCCACAGACAATGTCATATAAAAAAACGAGTGAATGAATTTTTCGTCTCATTTCCAACGACTTCAAGTTCAATAACAAACATCGAGCATTATATGATGGTAGCGGTTCAACAAAGTTCAAAGATCTTAAAGCGAATTTCAAAAATTTCTTTTGAATACGCTCAATTCTCATTATATGAACCATGTAATAAGGGTTCCATATAAAGGAAGCATATTCAAGACGCGACCTTACAAAAGCCATAAAAAGATTTTTCAAAGTGTAGGGATCAGAAAAATTTGAACAATTCCTTCTCAAGAAAGTATATACCGAATATGATTGCGAAAGTGCGCACATTAAATGTTGAACAAAAGAAAACTTGAATCTAAAATAACACCTAAATCTTTGATCTCATCTACAAATTCAAGTTGAATACTTCCAATATAATACGTAGATGAAAAAACTTTTTTAGTTTTAGCAAAAGTAATGTGATAACATTTATTGATATTTATAAATAGGCAATTTCTCAAACACCAATTATAAACACAATTCAAGTCTAACTGCAATAGATAGACATCAAAACTATTACGAATAGTCTTAAATATTTTTAAATCATCTGCGTACAAAAAAAAATTTGAAAAAGAAAAACAAGAACTAATGTCATTTATAAATAGAATAAAAAATAAAGGTCCTCCTAGTATGCTTCCTTGTGGCACGCCCGAAGTTGCTTTAAATTTGAAGGATCTAGCATTTTCCAGCTCAACATAACACAAATGATCGGCCAAATAGGATTTTATCCAACTCAAAAATTTAGAATGAAAACCGATACATTCAAGTTTTGCAAACAATAAGCTATGAGACACCCTATCGAACGCCTTCGCGAAGCCGGTGTATATAGTATCGACTTGGAAACCATCAGCAAGTGAAGACAAAGAAGAATTTGTGAAAACGGCCGAATTCGTCGTTGTTGATCGACCACTAACAAAACCATGTTTTGCTGGGGATATTACATTTCTTAAAGCATAATTGAGTTTAACCTTGATAATGTTTTCAAAAAGTTTAGCCGTGTTGGATAGTTTCGATATTGGCCGATAATTTGTGGCATCATTTTTACGCCCACTTTTAAAAATTGGTGTTATGGAAGCAATTTCCAACTCTTAATAAAAGTGCCAGAGTGCAACGATTTATTAAAAATCAATAATAATGGCTTCGCAAGAGAAATTGCGCATTTTTTAAAGAAAAATGCAGACAACCCATCAATATCCGATTTCATTGAGCTTTTCATACTATCAATACCTTTAATAACATCTTGTTCTAACAGAGAAATCTCGGCTATATTAATAGTGTTACCAAACTCAAATTTAGATAAAACATCAAGAAAATCAAAATCACTATCAACCTCGTAATTTTACTTAAAGAAATCGGCAAACAGATTGACAGAGTCTTGAATATTATCTGAAATTTTTAAGTTGAAAGTTAAAGAAGAAGGAATAAATGAGCTGTTATTCTTCGCCTGAACAAAACGCCAAAAGACCTTCGGATTGGATTTAATATTTTGTTCGATTGAAAGAATATGCTGTCTGTATAAGAACTTATTAAAAAAATCAAATTCGCGCGCAAAATACAAATATTTGTCCTGATACAAAGTATTCTTCGTAGCCTTGAAAAGATTATAAAATTTGTTTCTTTGATTTTTCAATCTTTTCAGACCTTTCGTATACCAAGGTAATTTATGGATTTTTTTTGGCAAATACGGAACATTTTGTTTGAGAATACTATTGATTGTCTCTATAAAAACTTCAAAACAGGCTGCTGTGTCTCTAGTGTCAAATGAATCTAACCAATCAACGCAATTTATCACATAATTAATTAAGTCAATATCACACCTATTAAAATTATATTTCAAATCAGAACGAGAATTTAGCGTGAAAGTTGAATGACGCGTCACTTTTAGCCACATTTCGTTACGCATATCTAATACACAGTTTTCTTTTTTATCTTTTTGCTTCGGTTTGTATTTTCGCAAAGGCAAAGCAAATGCAACAGCAATAAAAAAAACTAAAGAATTATATTATTGCTTTGACCCTTTTTACACACGGCAAGTTTTCTTTAAAGCTAATCGAGTCTGTTAGCGAGAGATTAAGACAAGAGGAACGGGTACAGACTTGCCTGTACCAGCTATTGTGCTGTTCTTTCTTTGATGTTTCTTTTAGTGATGTAAGGAAAACATCGGTGCATCGGAAACATCGATGTAAGTTATTCGATACATCTTAAAAAACCGAACGGACGCTTCCGATATATATCGAAGCATCAATGTATTTTTGAAGTAAAACTTTTATAGCCGCGTATAAAACTAATGTAACGAAATGGTTCTTATGAAAACAACACAGCAATGCGCCGCACTAGTTGTATAAAAACGAAAAAAATTGCTATTTAACATATTTTTGCTTCCACTGAGGATTGGACACAGTATGCTGTGATCCTTAGGTGGCTGCTCTACCCACGGTGCCACGAAAGTATATTTAGTTGCGTAGCTCAAACTCATGTTAAATCAACAATCAAGTTTTCTTTTCTTTTCTTTCCTTTATGATTGAATTGAGTTTTAACATGTATAGCTATTAAAGAGCTGCACGAATACATTCCATTTGGAATCCATTCTACGCATTCCATGCGAGTATTCCATATTTGCAAATCATTTGCAAAGCGAAACGAATGAATGAGAGACATAAATTTTTCGAATGGAATGAACATTCCATTCCATTTGAGAGAGTTCTAACGAATATGGAAATTTCTAGAATGTATTCGTTGCGTTGAGAGTACTCTCAAATGGTTACCATGAATTTTGACTTTTGCTCCAGTCATGTTTCTTAGAGTTTTATGGTAGTTGCAAAGGTGGGTCGCTGATTTCAAATCTGATGTCAGATTTTGAATTTTCAAAATGGCGGATAGGGTTGCCACCTTAAAATATCTTATTTTCGCGAATTCGAGGCTGGGGCAAACACTAGGTAAAAATGGGTCGCTGATTCCGAATCCGTTGTCAGAATTTTAAAATTCCAAAATTTTTTTGAAAATAGGGTTGCCACCTAAAAATGTGTTATTTTGCAATTTTTTTAAATGAGCATTTAGTAAAAGGGAGTCGCTGATTTCAAATCTGATGTCAGATTTTGAATTTTCAAAATGGCGGATAGGGTTGCCACCTTAAAATATCTTATTTTCGCGAATTCGAGGCTGGGGCAAACACTAGGTAAAAATGGGTCGCTGATTCCGAATCCGTTGTCAGAATTTTAAAATTCCAAAATTTTTTTGAAAATAGGATTGCCACCTAAAAATGTGTTATTTTGCAATTTTTTTAAATGAGCATTTAGTAAAAGGGAGTCGCTGATTTCAAATCTTATGTCAGATTTTGAATTTTCAAAATGGCGGATAGGGTTGCCACCTTAAAATATCTCATTTTCGCGAATTCGAGGCTGGGGCAAACACTAGGTAAAAATGGGTCGCTGATTCCGAATCCGTTGTCAGAATTTTAAAAGAAAAAAGAAGTTGCAAAATAACAAATTTTTAGGTGGCAACCCTATTTTCAAAAAAATTTTGGAATTTTAAAATTCTGACAACGGATTCGGAATCAGTGACCCATTTTTACCTAGTGTTTGCCCCAGCCTCGAATTCGCGAAAATAAGATATTTTAAGGTGACAACCCTGTCCGCCATTTTGAAAATTCAAAATCTGACATCAGATTTGAAATCAGCGACTCCCTTTTACTAAATGCTCATTTAAAAAAATTGCAAAATAACAACTTTTTAGGTGGCAAGCCTATTTTCAAAAAAATTTTGGAATTTTAAAATTCTGACAACGGATTCGGAATCAGCGACCCATTTTTACCTAGTGTTTGCCCCAGCCTCGAATTCGCGAAAATGAGATATTTTAAGGTGGCAACCCTATCCGCCATTTTGAAAATTCAAAATCTGACATCAGATTTGAAATCAGCGACTCCCTTTTACTAAATGCTCATTTAAAAAAATTGCAAAATAACAACTTTTTAGGTGGCAACCCTATTTTCAAAAAAATTTTGGAATTTTAAAATTCTAATCTAAAATAAGATATTTTAAGATGGCAACCCTATCCGCCATCTTGAAAATTGAAAATCTGACATCAGATTCGACATCAGCAACCCCCCTTTGAAATCCCTTTACGTAAACCCTTTTTTCATCAACCATTTGGTAGTACTCTCAAATCAACACTTGAGAATGTTGAGTATTCTATTCTAAACATTCTCAACGCACAAGCGCACATTCCATTCCATTCTAAGCGCTTCGAATGCATATTCCATTCCATTCTCAGCGCTGAGAATGATCATTCCATTCCATTCTATTTTTTTGAGAATGTGTTGAAACGGCTTTTGAATGCATTCGTGCAGCCCTTTAATAGCTATTAATAGAATGCACAAAAAGTGTTGCCAGCTCTTTATCAACTTTCGCTTCGACTAATGGTAATATAAAGAAGAAAGGTAAAATAATGACAATTCTGACAATGTGAAAGAAAGCATGACCAGTACTATTATTGCGTGCTCACGCTCAATTTTCGGTGCTGTTGCTAATTCTTTTGCAGAAATTTAAACATTACCAACTAAAATGTACTTCTTGCTAACGTAAGAAAAGCATGTAAGCGGAGGTTGTTTATGAATATGACAAAAAATATTACTTTCAATTGAAAGTCGAAATGATTATTCTAATGTTGATAAAATTGTTTTATTTGGTTGTTATTTGTTTCAAAGTTTGCAAGCTTTTTCAATTTAGTATATACATATATATTTTTCTTAAGGATTTTTTTTTGTTTAGTGGGCTGCGACGAAAGAAACAACAACAGTGCAGGGTCAGCTGCAAAAACTAACTAGTATTTCAATTACCTAAAATTGATAAGTTGAAATTTTGCCAGCATATCTACCACACGATGACTGAAATTTTCCAGAAAATATCTGATATTTATTCCTGTTCCCTTTTTTCTACATTGTTTAGTTTTATTTCTTTGATACACACTAATCAATTTTTGATATATGAATGCTATTTGGTCCGTATAGACTCCAGTGCAGTTTTTTATCTTTTTTCGAAGAAGGCTTTGCTTTGATTGATTTAGAAACAGCACATGCTGCAATATTAACGAATGCAACTTTGAATCTAAAATTTGTTTTGTTCTTAGATCTGTGAATTTTTATAAAAATACCATAGGGATATTCACGATGTGGTGTATTTGCCCTTGTATTGTGTATTTTTGATAAATTTGATATTTGTAGTAAATTTTGTAGAATTACAAAAACAAAATACACAGCGTTCAAAATACAACCCTGTCGCAAAAATACAATGACGAAACCCTATTGTATTCTTTGTAATTTCGTTGTGTATGTGATCAGCTGATCGTAAAAGCATTTCTAATCAGCATCGAGGAAGCTACTGGCTGCGATGTGAGTTTATTTAATATAATTTAATATTATTAGTGTTTCGTTCAAATATTTTCATTATTTTGTAGGCATTCTAATTCATATTTCCAAACAAAATTATATACACAAATTAGCTGATTTTAAAAATACAAGACTTTATTGAAGGTTCGCTCACAATAAGTTGTAAATATTGTAAATTTTGTAAAAATTTATCACAAATACATCACATCGTGAATACCCCTCATATCTTTCATAAAATTAAAAAATCGCATGCTGCGGTATTTGAAAACACAACCTAATGGTTACAAATTTTTCCATTACGAACTAAGCTACCGGACTACCTACTCTGCTTTTAAAGAAATTAAAGAAAATTACTGCATAAGCCAGACTATCAGAATATTCTTTAACGCGTCTGGTTCGTGTTCATCAATAACAGACTTGCAGAGTAATCCTTAACTCATCTCCATTAGTTTCGTCAACATTAAAAAACAAAGAACAAAGAAACAACGAAAATAGTAGAACACGTGATAATCGATAACTCTTTTCTCTTTTGTATTTCTTATCAAAAAATTTATAACGCGTCCGGCGGCTTGTGTTTGTTCATTAAAAAATTTGTTGAATACTTTTCAACTTATCTGCTTTGTGTTCGTTAATTTTTTCCCTACAAAGGCTTATATTTCGAGGTAATTTTTTCCTTAAAAGTTATAATATATATCATTTTAAAAATACAGTGTAATGATGAACTGCATGACTGATTTATCAAAGATTATAAATCGGAAATAAACTGACCCAAATAAAAACATTAAATAAAATCAAAGAATATATAAAACAAAAAAAAAATACAATTTTTTTTCATATTTCTGTCTTGATTGTTGACAAAACTTCCGAAACAATTCAGAAATATATATGTATTTATGCAAGAAAAATCTTAACAATTCTGTATTGCGTTTGTGCACGAATTTGGGAATTTTATATTTTATATGGAAATTTTATCAATGGCCGAATCAGCATGTTTTGTCAAAGACGAAGATAAATCGTTATTGATTCGTTTATCAATTCTTTAAGACTTGGACTACTGGGAAATATTGTCGCAAATACAACATAAAATACGATACGATGCAAGTCTTGTACCGAAAAACGCAACAAAATTTTTTTTTTATTTTAATATAATAAATTGATATCTATATATATAAAAATGAATGTATGTATGTGGGTATGTGGGTATGTGTGTATATCACGTATAGACTCCAAAACCACCCAACCAAATTTTATGAAATTTTTAGGAAAACTGAAGCAACATTCTGGAAGTGTTCCTGTGAAGTTTGGTGTTGATTGGACAAGGGGGCGTGGTACCTCCCATACAACCCAAATTGGCCCACAAACCAAAAAAAAATGCTATATATCAGACGGTTTTAATCAGAGGTGCATCAGAGGTGCTAAGCCCAAGTGGTCCCAGCCGGTTACTCAAAACAGAGCCCCACAAACAATTCATTCGAACCGAAACCCTAACGCGTGGGGACAAAATAAAACACATATAAAACTAATATCTGGTAATTTTGTTCAGATAGTTACTTTCGGTGACTGTACAAAAAATAGGCATTTTCACACTATATCTACGCCCACTTTTCAGCAATCATTTTAATTCCTGAGATGTTCACGTTTTGATAGTGAATCTTGGTACGAAGGTGCTATGGATACAAGTGGCAGTCACTTTTACCGCCCACAAATCAGTAAAAATGCTTTATATCAGACAGATTTTGCCGTAGAAGACTAAGATTTGATAATTTAGTTTATATGATTACTCTCGGCCAATGTACAAAAAATGGGCATGGCCGCACTATATCTACGCCCACTTTATCGAAATCATGGTTATTCCTGAGTTGTACACGTTTTCATAGTGAATCTTGGTATTCAGGTGCTATAGGTCCAAGTGGCAGTCACTATGTAAATATTAATATTGGCACGCCCACTTTTACCGCCCACAGATTTTTAAAAATGCTTTATATCAGACGGCTTTTGCCGTAGGAGACTTAGATTTGGTAATTTAGTTCGTATGGTTACTGTCGGCCAATGTACAAAAAATGGGCATGGCCGCTCTATATCTACGCCCACTTTATCGAAATCTTGCTTATTTCTGAGTTGTACACGTTTTGATAGTTAATCTTGGTAAGCAGGTGCTATGGGTCCAAGTCGCAGTCACTATGTAAATATAAACGTTGTCACGCCCACTTTTACCGCCCACAAATCAGTAAAAATGCTTTATATCAGACGGCTTTTGCCCTAGAAGACTAAGATTTGGAAATTTAGTTTAAATGATTACTGTCAGCCAAGTGTACAAAAAATGGGCATGGCCGCACTATATCTACGCCCACTTTATCGAAATCATGCTTATTCCTGAGCTGTACACGTTTTGATAGTGAATCTTAGTGTGCAGGTACTATGGATCCAAGTGGCAGTCACTATGTATATATAAATGTTGTCACGCCCACTTTCAACGCCCAGAAATCAGTAAAAATGCTTTATATCAGATGGATTTTGCTGTAAAAGACTAGGATTTGTTAATTTAGTTTATTTGATTACTGTCGGCCAATGCACAAAAAATGGGCATGGCCGCACTAAATCTACGCCCACTTTCTCGAAGTCATGCTTATTCCTGAGTTGTACACGATTTTGTTAGGGAATCTTAGTATGCAGGTGCTATGGATCCAAGTGACAGTCACTATACATATATGTATATACAAATGTTGTCCCGTCCACTTTTATCGCCCACAAATCAAACTGTCGGCAACTGTTAAAAAATGGGCGTGGGCGCATTGTACGCGTTTTGATAGTAACTCTTCATATGCAGGTGCTCTAAGTGGCGGTCAGTATATATATATATATATAAAATTTGCCACGCCAACTTGTACCACCCGCAAATAAAAAAAAACAACGCGAAATGGCCAATTTCAGCCCTTGAAAGGACTTTGACCGAGCTTCTTATGATTAATTGTGTTGTGCGTGCTGTGGAATGTTTGTACAAGTTTTATGCCGACTCCGAACGGCTTATGTTCTCAAGAAGCTTTTCATGGCAGTTTTTACTCTCTGAAGCTTGCCATTGTCAGCAGAGAGGTGACGGCCGAACAAAAAAATTAATTCAATTGAAAAAACTTTCTGTGTCAGGTGGAATTCGAACCAGGGTTCTCTCCCATATGGACCACACACTCTACCCACTACGCCACGCCCGCCACTTTTTTTACCCACAAGTCAATAGAACTTCTATAAATCAGACGATTCTCATCGTTAAATACTAAAATTTGGTAATTAAGTTCATACGCTTACTCTCGACAGCTTTGCAAAAAATGTGCATGTTAGCACTATATCTGTGCCCACTCTTCAGCAATAATTTTATTTAATTTATTTATTTATTTATGTATTATAGTTAGTTACAAATTAAAAATTATAACTAAGTAAGCACTAGCTGCCAGGGCTATCGGTTAGAAATAATTTTAATTCCTGAGATGTGAACGTAAAAGTGGCGGTCACTTTTTATGTAAATTTTGTCACACCCACAAATCCGTAAAAAGTATATAAATCAAAATTTACAGTAAAAGAATTAAATTTGGTAGATTAGTTAATATGGTTACTGTCAGAATCCTTAAAAAAGTGGGCGTGTCGCACTTTATCTACGCCGACTTTTCAGAAATTATTGTAATTTCTGAGCTGTGCATGTTTTGATAGTGAAACTTGATATGTAGGTGCAATGGGACCAAGTGGCGGTCACTATATATATAAATGTTGCCATGTCTTCTTTTTCTGCTCATCTATCTATCAGTAAAAAATGTATGTTTGTATACTAAGGCTCCCCACAAAAAAAAGGTGTTTGGGTCGGTTGCTCAAAATAACGCTTTATGTTATGATGATTCCCCAAATATTTTGACAGTAGCGATAGCCATCCGTGTGCTGGAATAGTTTGAAATAAAAAAAAAAGCAAAAACGAAATGGCTATTTCAGCCCTTGAAAGGACATTGACAGATCTTCTTATATTCTTAATAACAAACGGTCAGACTTAATAGTTATCTGCACCAATCAGTTTTTAGTTTTTTCAGTCGGATCAGAGGTAATGCGGATTTTCATTAATTTGTTAACTTTTTTTTTTATATTATTTTCACTAATATTGAAATTAAAATTTTTTTATTTTCTTGCCCTGTTACTTTTGGTCAAATAAATTATCTATTGATGATAAAATATAGTGTGAAGTGAAGAAATAAAGTAAATTAAATTACAAAAAAATGTACACATTTTTTAACATTTTACAATTTATTTGACTAAAAGTAGTATGGGAAAAAATTAATTTCAATTTTAGTGAAAATAATATGAAAAAAGTTAAAACAATCCATAAAAATCCGCACTCTCTTTGGTGCAACGGAAAAAATTAAGATTTTTTGATGCAAAAGAACTTTTTATTACTCTTATTTCTGATCGTTTGTTTTTTTTTTTGTAACTACCATACCAGGCAATATTTTTAGTCGAAACTTTTTGGGGATCATCGTAACATAAGCCATGAGAGCGTGAGGCGACTTAATGTATATACGTATGTGGGTATATGTGTATATTACGTAAAGACTCCGAAACCACTAAGCCAATTTTTATACGAAAGCCTTGAGAGGGTTCCTATGAAGTATGGTGCCGATCGTAAAAGGCACCTTAAATACACCTAAAATTTTCGATATCGAACAGTTTTAGTTTTTTTTTGTAGGCCGCACAGCCTCGGAATTCAGTTTAAAAGTTAAAATGTTCACACTGGTAACATTTTATGGGCGTTGGACGAGGGGCGTGGTACTTTTTCAGCACCCCAAATATTCGGTATAGTTTTCGAAATAAGTCACACATCAATAAAACTCGGTACGAACTTACTATAAAAGTATGGTTTCACTAAAGCTACATCCTCTATAAGCTAGTAAGTAAATATATATAAAAATTTTTTGATAGTTCCGCGGACAGTTTCGTAAACAGTTCCGCGGACATGCTTATTTTAAAACATAATAAGCATGTCCGCGGAACTATCAGTTCCAACAGCTCTCTGTATGATAGCATGTTCACACACAGGCCGAAAAGCCGCTTTTCAGCTGAAAAACCTCTTTTCAGAACAAGGTGTTCACACTTGAAAAGCAGCTTTTCATTTGACAGACAGTAGCCATATGTTGGTTATTATAGCGATTTGTTTCATTGTGCTTGGCTTAGCAAACAAATATCGCCTCATGAAGGTCACTCCACTTCACGCGCTCCTTGTATTTTTTTTCCATTTTCAAGAGGATTTCTAATTGGGAAGAAAGTTTGTCTATAAATCACAACAAATGAAAACAGACAGACGAAATGTCAAATATCAGTGACAACTTGGATTTTTGTAATAGATTTTGACTTTACTTTAACGAACAGACTTCCGAACCAGGGTTGTTTTCTAACTTTTCAGAGTTTTTCGCTGAAAAGCAAACAAATATCAGCTTTTCATTTGACAGTTCTTCTATGGCGAAAAACTTAATATCATGTAGCTTTTCAGCTGAAAAGCCATTATTGTTCGTAAAGCAGCTTTTCGGCCTTGTCGTCGCTGAAACAATTCGTCTAAGCAGTAAAGTGTGTGCGGTAAGTGCGAAAGAGATGTCAGCTTTTGTTGCTCATAAGAACAAACAATTTAATTTCAGTCGGAACTGTTTGGGCATGCTCAAATCGTACAGAAGGAATGATTGGAACTATGTCCGGGAGTGAACATAGTTTCATGAACTATGAATGTCCGGAACGACCCAACTCTAGTTCCCACACGTTGGAACAGCACATATTGTATGACTCAACGATTTTGGAAATTAAATGGATTCTAACTCGTCACAAAACAGCACCTCCAATGCACCTCAGGGTATGGAATTAAACATAGCGTCATCACTTCTTAAAAAAAGAAAAACGGAGGGATTAATACTGCACTAGCAGTAAAGTAATTGCCTTAGTGCACTGCATGATTTCAAAACTTAAATCTCTTGTGATTGATGAATCTCTTGTAATGGAAGTACAAAAACTCGCTCAAAGAGAAATCAATAAATGAATGGGCGCTATTGAAAACTTTGCAATTTTAGCTTTTTCTATGTTATTGGACCCACGCTCAAAAAAAATACATTTTCAAGACCCATTAGGTTGAGCAAGTGCTATTTAAAATATTAAAGATGTTATGAAAAATAGTTTCGACGAAAGCCATTGCGAAACCGATTCAGGTAAATAGGACCGAGCTGCAGAAGATTTCTGTCTTTTGAAGCGATCATCAGAAATTAGTTCATCGGAACTGGAAATGTAATAGAAGTGAAGAAAGCGTTTCGGATGAGCTATCTGTCCACTTAAGAGCAACAGTTGGTCGATTAAATGAAAATCCATTGCAAATATGGGCAGATGTGAAACAGTAATTTCCAAAATTGTATCACATAGCTTCGCACAGTACCTTCTGAAAGACTTTTTTCGAAGACTTCGCAAGTTTTAAATCAGCAGCGCAACAGTCTGCAAGCAAAACGTGCGAATAAAATTGTATTTTTACAAGGTTTGGATAAGAAGTAATTCATGAAATCGACAAATAAATTTCAACCGTGAGTTAGTATTTAAAACATTCACTGTTGTGTTTTATTTGCTTGTTGTATATTTATAACTGAAGATAAATGTTGTTATTTTCATTCGGTTCATCGAATACATCGATGTTTTTTTACGATTTCGATACACCACATCAAAAAACATCGTTGAATTTTTCTTACGTGTTAGCGCTATCGTCACGTGTTAAAAAAAATTGGTTAAGAGTCAAAAGCCTGGAGCATGAGCAGAGCAGAGCAGAGATTGCTAGTTTTGTTCGTGGTGTTATCGCTTTTCGCATTGTCGTATCGTTTTTCTGTAAATCATTTAATATATACAAGTTTTCAATTTAAAAATATTGCCAAGCTCAATTATCCCTCGAACTGGTCACTGTGCAATGTCGTGAAATTGAAGAAATCTTTTCCATATTCCCATTGCAAGTCTTAAAAGAAGCGCTTCTATATCCATTTCTGTTGTTTTCAAAAGAAGGGACTCAACCCAACACTTCCTGACTATTCCTTGCTTTTGTTTTATTTTTTCTGCCTATTTCAATTTTTGTAGCTCTCGCAAAACTAAGAGTTTTGCCAATTTAGTTTTTAGACATTTCCTTATTTAAAAATTTGCAGAATTAAGCAATATTTGTTATCACAACAAAAAAAAAATTGAAATACTGTTTGCTAACTGACTTGACACTTTCATGCCTCTGTCTTGACGCCTACGTAACAAACAGTAAAATAACACTTTTTTGACATTTAAGACATGTTCTTTACTATCTGTTGTTAACGCAGCGTAAGAATTAGCTTAAGACATCGAAAAGCAACACTGATCCGACAACCTCTCCTATTTTGGACGTGTTCTCAGCGGTCTCCTCCGAGAGAAGACCGACAATCACTTTGTATGGTACTATGACGCTGGTCCATCGAGCTTAAGTTTAGATAAAAAAAACCCAAAACTATTGTATATACGTTCAATTATTATAGCAACTACCATAATCACACAACTTTTTTTGTGAGAACTTAAAAAAAAAAAACTACTTTTCAAGCAATACCGCCAACATAAATACGTCACAGCTTCATTGCGTTCTAGCATCTGGATTATTTTCATCACCCTCAAATATTTCATATGAAATCGAAAGTGTGCGTGTGCGTGTTTGTCAGCTTTTAACTATTAATGTATTTATGAGCTTCAGTCTTTAAGCCACGTTTCCACTGTCACTTTCTCATATTACAGCCACAACCGATACAGATACCTGTCTTATGTAACTCCAAAGCTAACATTGTCATTCTTGGAGTGAATCAACAAAATACGAATATTAAATCAACAACTGAGCAACAAGCTAGCGTTTGGCTTACAAGTCTGAAAACTAGCACGATTTCGCCGGCGTTAATATTAAAGACTGTATAAATATGTACGTGTGTGAGTATTTAATTAACATATTGAAATGAACAAACGATCGAAAAAATGAATGTGAAAAAGTGAAATTAATTTCTTCTTTAGCTAAATATTGACAAAGTGAGACATAGACATAGGTTGTATGAGACTTAGGATAGTCGTCGTCATCTTCAGTAGGCAAATACTAAGAAAATATCTTTGGCAGTGCATGACATTAAAATATAAATAACTGTTGTGAATTCTTTTTTTAGCGATCGATTAGTCAATATTCAAGTATTCAGTCAATAAAAATATAAATAATTTTCAGAATGTATGTACACTGAGGGAAATATGTGTTAAAATTAAATGAAATTGTGTTCATATTAAACGAATATTTTTTTGAAATAGAGCTTTTAACAATTTCATTTAAGTTAAACAAAAATGTTTGTAAAGGAAAATTTAAAACAAAAGCTTTTGTTTTCAAAGCAATGTTTTTAAATATACCTTTAAAGTAAAAATGTTCAGTTTAGAAACATATAAATTAAAAATAAAATTTAAAACAAAAATTTTTATAATGAAAACAAATATTTTGAACCCCCATTTTTCGATGCCATTTTTTAATTTTTTCGCGTTTTTGACGGCAGATTCGTGATCAGCGACCCCTGGGACCCTTCGAATACTAAATGTAAAGTGCATTCGGCGAAGTTTGTTTTATTGCGGCTTAAAATATTGAAATATTTTATTTATTAAAATAATAAAATAGTTTTTATTTCATCTTACCTTAAAATTTTGTAAGCCCAATAAAAAAATATTTTCACACAATCAAATGTTTTTTCTCAGCTTGGTCTCAATTGTCTGCTCAATAATTCTACTATACATAATTTTTAATTCAATCTCAGATAGCGACAATTTAGTGTGATTGATAAAAATTTAGTAATAAGAGAAAATTATACAAAAAAAAAAAAAAAAAAAAAGCTTTATGTGAGAATGAGAATATAAAATGAGAATTATACAAAATTAAACACGCTTGTTTTAAATTCTGTTTTGTAGAAACACAAACGCGTTTAAAATTTTTTGTTTAATTTTAAAGTATGTTTTTTTCTCAGTGTATGCATTATATAAACGATGTAATGCTTGCTTAAATAGATATAAACAGTTAATAAAAAATTTACTAGGCATGCCAATCCTTTGACATATAAGACCATTATAGCTTAATGCTTATTTAAGGTGATGTGCATTATCATTAAATTTAATGTATGTATATAAAAATATCTACACTTCGGCATTTATATTTGATACCAAAATAAAAATGCAAAACTTCTTCCCGAATGTGTTAGAATAAAAGAAAATGTGAAGGGGTTATTTTTAGTGGTCGACTGGCTTTTTGGCTCGACCAACTCTATTAACCAAGGTATTATATTAAGTTATAACAACATTAACAAGAATATTGAACTTTATTGAGTCATTGAATAATAACAGTCTACATTAAAAGATCAGTTTTTTTTTGTTATATTTTTTAAGATTACTTCGTCTTATAGAAAGATATTGCTTCATATAGGTATGGTAACCATATTTTAAAAATCAATAAACAGAACATAAAAATGAATTATTTTATGAACGCATTACTTGTGGGTGCTAGATTTCTTCAAGGGGGAACTTGAGTATACATAGGAGGTTTGGTGAAATTGAAGCGGTCCCACATTTAAAAACTAATAAAACTCGCTTTTTAACATATAATAACATGCGGACATTATTTCTTCACACTAAAAACTTTCAAGCGTGTTTTTTTAAAAAAATTTCTTAGCGTGCTTGCTGTATATTGCATAATTCATAAAAATAGATTGGTTTCTAGACATCTAAGTTATCGCCTGCATACATCATTGAATATGTTATCAAAGCAGTTAATAAAATCTGAAGTAAATCACAAATTCAGGGACCGCAAATCAGGCCTGTAGCCAGGATTTACCTTAGGGGAGGCTTTTGATAAAAAATCTATATATAGATACCAGTAATAACTGAAAGAAAGGATATGAAAATTTTTAAGCAAATCCGTTTTCTTTTAAGACTATTTGTGAATATGCCTTTTTTTAAATGACCATAAGAGAGATGAGATTTTTTTTTTTTACAAATCAATTTTGAGTACTAATTTTTTTGATTTTTGCCTATGGTTTGTTGAAAAATGGTCCAAATTGAGAATTTTGAATTTCTTTAAAAAAGTATTATTCCGAAAATTAGCACAAAAAGTACAAATGTGTGGGACAAAATTTTACTAATTCAACAATATTAATGTGAACGGTAAAAATAGGTTAGATTTCTTGCAGTTTATTAAAATCAAAATTAAAATCAGCTATGAAAAATGCAAACATTTTGTAATAAGTTCAGATGGTGAAGCTGTATGCACAACTTTTATGGACATTTCATATAAACGGGAGAAAAAAAAATTTAGTCTTTAGATTTGGTTACTTTTTGGCTATCTTACGCTTTTATTGATCCCCTGCTTGTGTACAACTATTTGAACCTGTGTGAAACCTAGTTCGAGTTTTCGTTAAGGGCTAAAATATTACTGTTCTCGAAAACGATTTCGACAATTTATATAAATTAAAAAGAATATATTTAAAGATCTTTAAAAATTTAACAGTTTAATTTTCTCATTATTCAATTCCAATAACAATTACTATATATATATTTTTTTTTAATAAAATTTTTTGAGCAGAGGAATCGACTCCGATAAAGTCATATTTAAATTTCAGACTATTTTTCAAAAACCGTAATTCGGAAACTGGTTTCTGCACAGCCCCAGTATCTTATACCCAATTTATTATATAATATATCACATGAAAATAAATTCATGTTAATATTAAAATAATTTCTCATCTAGATAAATTTTTATAAAAAGAATGAAACAGCAAATTTTTTTGGATATTGAAGAATTAAATCTTCAATTTATATTTAAATTATTTGCAAATTAAAAATACTAAAACAAAATTTTTTGAACTTCCAAATTGTTCTGTAATTTTTTAAAATAATAAAAATAATTTTAAAAAAAACTTAATTTAAAAAAAAAAAACTTAAATAAAAAAGCTTAAAAAACTGTAATTGTTAATTTTTTTTATGAAAATTTGGTAACATGATTAAAAAATCATCAAATAACTATAGAATTGGACTTCTATTGAGAATTTTTTTTCGAAAAAAAGCATATTTAACGTGATTTTCCGAAACCTGTTATTTGGAAAAGGCTTCGCACAGGGCTAAATTTTTATGCCAAGTTGGAAATTTTAGATCTCTTATATACCAAGAAAACAACAAAATGAAATAGTCAAACTTTTTAGTCATTCGCTTTACGTGGAATACCCAATAATGTGTTAAATTTTGTGGTTCATGTCACTTTATTATTTTAAAAATGAAAAATAACCCACTCAAATGAAAAAATTTTGGGTCTAATAAGCTTACCCAGCAAACCATAGTTGACGACTTTGTCGAAATTCCGCCGAATTCATAACTATATCGAGCTGTCTGCAAATATCGGAACAGTTTCACTTTTTATACGAATTTATATAGAGTTTCGTTATGCGACTGTTTGTAAAACATATTGAAATGCAAACTTTCCTTTCTTTTGAACTGTCTGAACGAAATCGTAACTTCTTCGTAACGTTTTCGTTAAGACTCGTTACGAAATCGTTACGACATTTCGTTACGAAGTCGTGTCAACCGCTTCATACGATATTTTTTACGATTTCGTAACGAAATCGGATTCCGAAATCGGAAAGATTGCGAATTGTTTGTTACGATTTCGTTAAAAATATTTTTCGTTAAAAATGTTGCGAAAGCGTAACGAAAGTCGTCGGAAGGGGTTGACACGCCTTCGTAACGAAATATCGTAACGATTTTGTAACGAGTCCTAACGAAAATGTTACGAAAAAGTTTCGATTTCGCTTAGACAGTTACGAATTAGTCGGTATTTAAACATAGTCGTCAACTATGGTTTGCTAGGTAGATATGGCATAAAAAATGTCAAGCTAATTTTCTTCAGTTTACAAAATTATATTCGTTCTAGGCATAATTTCATATATATATTTTACTGGATATCAGGGACTTTTTGAACATTGAAACTGATTTTTAATATACAATCTCCTTGGAGATGAATTCCAATATAATGATTATGCGAATTATAAGCAAAATTAATCATTGACTTGGCCAAAAAAATTTTTCAATAATTAAGCGAAGTTTTCAAGAAAATTAACATCACTATCACAGTTTATCTAAAAACAAATCACATTTTGAATTTAATAGTCTCATTTGTGTTATGTCTTTATACTTTCTGGACCCTAAGGGGGGGAGGGGGGGGTTGAACACCTAAAATCCCCCCTTGTATAGAGGGTTTCAGACGAATTCTTTGAAAAATAATAGTTTCTAGACGGATTGTTTTACACGAAATTTAACAAGACGAATTTTCCTGCAAATCAAAAATGTATGCCCTTGATATTTTATCCTCCCCCGTTCACCCCTCTTCACCTTATATATTTTTCCAAGCTCCGCCTATGTCATGTATACACCTACCGTCAGTTAAAAAATTAAAAAACGTTTGGACACGAAAGACCCTATGTGTCACGCGAAGGGTTATAACTACATTTTTTCAATGCTTTTAAAAAGCTTGCCTCTTTTTTTTTTATTAAAGATTAACAGGAACTAAAAAAGTTAAATTAATAATTATTCTTACTTTCAATCAGTATTAATTATCTAAAATTGCAGTAAATTCAAATCATTTGCATAAACTTTTTAAATCGTTTCTAATCATTTGAAAGAGTATTTACAATGATTATGATGATGCTGAAATTAAGACATGACTGCTCTAATTTGAAAACAATTATTTTTTTCTCAATCTTGATATTATCTAGTTTTTTTAAGCTTTTTAGCAAGTCTGAAACTTTTTACTAAATTTGGTAATATTTTACCAAAACGGCAACGCTGGTTGCCGACCACACTTATATTTTTTGATTATAGTTTAATTATTGTTAGTGATCTTATAAAGTGAAACATTTTTGCTTCCTGCTGTGGCAACTCTCTGTAGGTTGCATCTGTAACAATGGAAAGGTTAATTAAGTTGTCCAACACAGAAAACAAAGGAGGCATATCTGTATTGGTGTGGGTTTTGTTGTATTCAATATGCAAGCTTTTCATGAGCACTTTTTTAATGCACTTGTGGGCAGTTTTATGTGCAGTGCTTTGAAGAAAGCGCATGGAAATTGCAGAATTTTATGCAAAATAACTAGTGTCCGACCGAATATTCGGTTTTGTCAGCAAGAGCTGTTCGGCCTCAATATGTCGAAACCGATACGCAAACTTCAAAATTTCATATTTTTTTAATATTCAAAAAAGAATATTGAAAAATATAATTAATACTATTTTTATACATCTCATATTTTGTAAAACATACTTAAAAAAGAATATTGAAAATATATAATTAAAACTATTTTTATACTACATCTTTTCAGATCGAATGAGAAAATTATCGCGGAAACCGAGGCGCATTTCGAAAGCTTGAACGCTTTGTACTACAGAAAGGGCATAGAAATATTAGGAAAAATCCTTCTTTTAAGTGATCCGCTCACAAGGGTTAAGGAATAAATAAAACTTTGCCCCAAATCCGTTTGTTTTCCTAGTAAATATGCAGTAAAATTCCTAGATATACTTTTTGAAATCCTAGAGTTTTCCCGAATCTAACTGACTGACTAACTGAAAAGTAAATTTTAAACCACAATTATAAACTTTTCGGAGCTTTTTGTCACAATATATACATTTTTTGATTTCTTTGATTTACTTTTTCAACCCTATAGTTTTAAAAGATTTGAAAGCAATGAACTTGGAACCTAAATTAGAAAATTTCAGGGCTTTTATGTCACAAAACTTCCCTTTTTAACATTCTGGGTTTACTTTTTTAGCCATTCAATTTCATTCAAAATTTGGACAACAGTCAGTCGAAATAATAAAATTTGTGGTCTTATTCTCGAAACACATACAATACATATACTTAGAAAACTTTTGGGCTTGTTTTTTGAACCAAAAGCTTTAAACATTTAAAATAGCTAAAAGTAAACTTTGAGTAAACTTTGATAAAGTGAAACATTTTTGCTTCGTTTTGTTGCAACTTTCTTTAGGTTGCATCTGTAAAAATGAAAAGGTTAATTAAGTTGTCCAACACAGAAAACAAAAGAGGCATATTTCTGTGTTTGTGTGGGTTTTGTTGTGTTTAATATGCAAGCTTTTCATAGGCACGTTTTTTAATGAACTTGTGGGCAGTTTTTTGCGCAGTGCTTTGAAGAAAGCGTATGGAAATTGCAGGATTTTATGTAAAATAACTAGTGTCCGACCGAATATTCGGTTTTGTCAGTAAGAGCTGTTCGGCCTCAATATGGTCGAAACCGAAACGCAAACTTCAAAATTTCATGCATAATCTCATATTTTTTATAACATACTTAAAAAAGAATATTGAAAAAATATAAATTATACTATTTTTATATAACATCTTTTCAGATCTAATGAAAAAGTTATCGCGGAAACCGAGGCGCATTTCGATAGCTTGGACGCTTCGTACTACAATATCGAAATAATAGGAAAAATTACTCTACTAAGTATATCGCCAACGGGGTTAAGGAATGAATAAAGCTTTGCCAAAAAAAAAAAAAACGCTTGTTTTCATTTAAAATCCCGGGATATTTCTGCCTATGTAGTAAACTTCCTAGATATACTTTTTGAAATCCTAGTGTTTCCCGAATTTTAAGAGTAAAGTTTAAACCTAAATTATAAACTTTTCGGAGCTTTTTGTCACAGTCCATACATTTTTTATATCTTTTATTTACTGTTTAAACGCTACAGTTTTAAAAGATTTAAGAACAATGAACTTGAAGCCCAAATTACAAAATTTTCGGGCTTTAATGTTACAAAAATTCACTTTTTAACATTCTGCGCTTACTTTTTCAGCCATTCAATTTCAAATAATTGATGTGGACGACAGTCTGTCTAAATAATAAAATTTTGTATCTGGTTTTATTCTCGAAATACATAACATATGTTTATAAAACTTTTGGTCTTGTTTTTTTTAACAAGCTTTGAGATGTTTTAAAGATAAAAGTGCAAAATTTAAAAAAATTAGTCATTAACCCAAAAATAGTTTTAAAAGTTAAAATTTCAGACTTAAATGTTCGATTGTGTGATGCATCAATCGTTTTTGGCGCTTCGATGACTTTAAACAAGCCCTAGGTTGCGAACATAGTGAACGCCGCACTGTGGCTCAAGAATTAAATCCATTGGCCAAAATACCCATTTTTTGTTGAAACCGATTTATAAATTAAATTTTTGCGACATTTTGTAGTAACTATATCCAAAGTTAGGTTGCCAAATATTAAGGTCAAAATATCTAAAATTGTGGGCATGGCATGCGGTTAAACACAACTCTTTTTGCTAATTTCAAAAAAAGGTGAGTTTTTTATTTTTTCATCGAAAACGAATGGCCATTGCTCGCAAACAATAATCAGTAGGGAGCAAACAACAATCAATTTTTTTTGTTAGGTTGGTCGGACTATTATCGTTAAATTATTGTGTGAGGTTGTAGCTGTACTATTTATATTTTGGGTGTTACGAAATATTTTCAAAATTACTGGTTTTTGTATAAATTTTAACTTTAGTGGAATATAACTTGTTAGGAATAAAACGGATCAAAAAAATGAAAGCATCCAGTTTAGGGTTGCCAGACGTACTGTTTTTAACAGTACATGTACTGTTTTTTTACGAGTGTACTGTTTTATTCACAACATCTAAATCAGAACGCAAAAGTACTGGTTTTATAAAATATGTACTGTTTTTTTATACACACTGTAAATAAGATGTTTTTTCGCACAACATCTAAATCAATACGTAAAAGTATTGATTTTATAAATTATGTACTATTTTTTCTACACACTGTAAATAAGCTCCTTGTTTCTTTAAGTGTAAAAATTGGTGTAATACAGGAATATAACAGATTTGAGACACCCTATTATAAAAAGAACTTCACTTTGTTTAGTTGTGTTCAACTAAATGAAAATTAAAATTGCTACTTTGTGCATTCAACAAAATTTACTTCAAAAAGAACAGTGCGAAACACAAAAACTTCTCGAGATTTCTTAATTTTTCACTCCACGGTAAATCATTTGTTGTACAATTGTTAAAATTTTTCATTTTAGTTTGTTTAAATATTTATCTATGTAGATCAAAATGGAAAGCGATTCAAATGAATCAGCGAACGCCCTTTCGGATAATTCTAGCACCGATGTGGAAGAAACAGGCTGTCCATCAGTAAATAGTAAAAAGAAAAAAATTGGAAATCGACGCAAACATAAATTTAGAGACAGCTGGAAAAACAAGTTTAGTTGGTTGTTAAAGACCAGGTTGTTAATGGCCAGGTGTTCGGCATGCGGCACATTCTTTTCTATGACGAATGGCGGAGTAACCGATATAAGGCGTCACATGAAATTTGTAAAACATGTGCGAAACTTAGCTAGTTGTAGTCAAAAGTCAGTAACATGTTTTTTAATCCAAGATACGTGTAAAGTCGCAGAAGAAACTCGTCAAAGTAGCGCTATATCAGAGGCTGTTTTTGCATACCACACAGTGATGCACAGCCACAGCTATCCCTCTGCAGATTGTAGTAGCAAGCTCTTTAAGCTAATTTTTCCAGACTCGAAAGTGGCTTCCAATTTTACTTGTGGAAGAACAAAGTGTTCTAAAACTATATCAAATATTCTAGCAAAAGTTTCTATAGAAAGATTAGTTAAAGATTTAGAAATAACCACCCATTTTCAATCTCGACCGATGCGTCAAACAAAGGCAATATAAAAACATTTCCAGTAGTAGTTAGATACTTCTCCAAACATACAGGAATAAACACAAAGCTATTAAGCTTTTGTGAGTCAAACTCAGAATTGTCTATTGACATTGCAAACTCATTAAAGTCAAAATTGAACTCACGTAACTTAAGCCTAGATAACGTTACTAGCTTTTCCGCATATAATGCGTATGTGAATATTGGATGCAAGAAAAGCGTATTTATGGAACTGAAAAAATCAAATCCAGACATTATCGGCATAGGATATTTGTGCCATATACTTAATAATGCATTCAAAAATGCATTAAAGTTGCTGAAATTCGATATCGAAAATATAGTTATTAGAATTTATAATGAGTTTAGCTCTTTGACCAAAAAAACATCGAATCTGAAAGATATATGTGACTTTTGCGACTTAGAATGATGTGAAATGCTTCGCCATGTACCAACACGATGGCTTGCTTTGACACCTGCTATATAGAGACTGTTTAAGAATTATAAAGCCATACAATCATATTTTCTATCAAAAGATTGCCCAGCTTTTTTAAGCCAATTTTTTGAACTTGAAATTTCTGAAGCTTATTTGGGCTTTATTCACAATATTGGAACTGCTTTATTATGCTCCATAAAAAAATTGGAGCACAACTCCTTGGTTGTCGTCGATATGTTTCAAATAATTAAACAACTTTGCGAAAAATTTAAGCAACAGCAAAACGAAAAATTTTATGGCATTTTAGCTGAAACTGTCTGCAGTAATTGCGACAATCTACGAGAAGTACATTTATTTAAAGAAAGGGCAGACGCTGTTTTATTTTCCGTAACAAATTACATCGAAAATCGATTCGATTTAACAAAAAACAAATTCGAGAATTTAAGTTTCTTCAGTTTAAAGTCTAAGTTTACATTCCATAATTTTACTCAAATTGTAGAATTGTTTTCCATCAAAAATATAGATACTGACATTCTTTTTGAAGAGTTCGTTTCACTGAAAATCTTTTCCGAATCTGTAGACAAAGAGAAACCTGCTGAGGAAAAATGGAAAGATTTTTTAAACAGTGGCACTTTTCCTAATTTGGAAAAAATTTGCAATGTAATTTTTTCCATACCGCATTCAAATGCAGCTACTGAAAGAATATTCAGTCTAATGTTTTCGTTTTGGAGAAAGGAAAGAAATAGGCTTCTAATAGAAAATTTGGAAAGAGAGTTGTTAATAAAAAACAACTTCGGATATACTTGTAATGAATTCTACAATTTCTTAAAAACTGAGGATGGAAGAAATACCATACTAAAAAATGTACATAAAAACAACAAATAATAATTTTCAGTTTATTTAAAAATTACAAAGTTGAAAAAATAAATAGTAATGTTTTTGTTTTGAAATTATAAAAAAATGTGTATAAAAAAACGTTCGCACTTTAAAATATATAATATAGTTATAATTTTTTATGTACTTATGCTGTACCTGTTGCAAGAAATGCATTTTTTATGTTCTCAACAATTTTACTGTTTTTATTATATTTTTATGTTATATTGAAATGAAATGTAAATGTTTTTCTTTTTATTTTAATAAAATAAACTTATCTACTGTTTTTTCGAATTGCACTGTTTTTTTTTACCCTTTGTACTGTTTTTATACATTTTAAATCTGGTTACCCTAATCCAGTTAAAGACGAAAGCCTTTTCTTTCACCCCATGTATACTTTTATACTTCCCACGATCTCTCCGTAGAAGCTTTTTTCGTTTTACTGAAACTACTCACACAAATATTCGAACGACGCTAATTTAAATGCATCCCTATAAATATGCTGTATAATATGATGTATTCTATTTAAACTTTAGGTATTTTATTTCATGCAATTTAAAGGATTTTCCAGTTTTATTTACCCTTTTTATTCCAACTCTATAAGACCGGTGCATATACAAAATATATATACAGGTTCTGGTAATTGTATGAAACATGTGGAGTTTTGGAGTTTTAAATTTTACATTTATAGAACTGGTGCAGGTAATAAGTAAAAAGATACAGGTACTGATACTATATATAGCGCTTAGGAAAGCACTGCGGTATGGAAGGGTTTATAAGGAAGTGATATTCGGATACAATCTCAGTTGCTATAATATCTCAGCCGGTGCAATTGGAAATAAATAAATTGGTTCAAAAATCATGGAAAGATTCAGTTATAAAGAATTGGCTTTAAAGAAGTATTTAAGAAAAAAACTGGAAGATGTTCTAGGCTACGTTCAAAGAAAAATAAACTTAAAACTTAACTACACGAAAGAAAGATTTTATAAACATAGCGAAAAATGGCTGGAATGCAAGATTACTGTGCAGAGAGCTTAGACCGACAAAATCACCGCAGGAAGACCAAAAAAAAGAACTTGACAACTGCAGCAAAAGATCTAAGAGGTGGAAGCTAAAGGATATCGGACTGATGAAATCGGAAGTGAAAATGTTAAAAAAACTTTCCTTCATCAATTGCGAGCAGATAAATAATATGCAAAACTGGAAATCATTGAAAAAATTATTGATGCTAGTCCAGTGAGAACAAAGCGGATTCTTAAAAGTGTACCAACACCGAGCGAGGAAGAACAGTACACAAGTGAGGAGGCATTAGCGCTATTTTTGGATTTGAAATTAACAAAGCACCAATATACTGAGCTCAGATTGCATGCGATTGAAAAAAGTTCTGTATCCATCATATCATCACATAACTGCTGCTAAAAAGGACTGTTTGCCATCTATTGCAATTACACCAGTTTCGGCAGAGGTACAACTACAATCATTACTTGATCACACAGTACAACGCTTGCTACAATTATTTAAAGAAAATGAGTTGAATGTGAGTTGCAAATGGGGATGTGATAATTCTTCCGGACAAAAACAATACAAGCAATTGCTATGCGAAAATACCTTGGACACGGATATATTCATGGTGCCATTTTGTACCATTGCAATTAAAAAAGGTTTTGGAAGACTCAGAGCCATCGACCAGCACAACGCACACCAGGGATATTTGGAACAAATCGCACACATCTTTCACATCTTTCACGAAATACTGCAGGCTCATCAAATTTGAATTCAAAAAGGAAACCCAGAATACCATTAAGAAAGAAGTAAGCGATATCAGAGACCAAATTGCACAGCTTCATATATTACAAATAGAATTTAACGGGCAGGAAATCGAAGTAAGCTACCAATTAGGGCTTACCATGATTCATGGAAAAGTAGGCCAGGCTTTGACTGAAACAAAGGGTTCATCCAGCTGCATCATATGCCAAACAACATCAAGACAATTTAACCATGTCCCAGACAAATCAATAGATAATACTGATGCATATGAATTCGGATTATCACCACTACATGCAAGAATACGATTTATGGAACACATACTGAAAATCAGTTACGATTTGGAATTCGGACCTACAGTATCAGTAAGAAACAACGACACCAACAAGGACTTAGGAAGTTTTGAAAAAGAAACATGTCCAAAATGAATATCGAAAATATGGATTAGTTATAGATCAGCCAAAACAAGGTTCAGGCAATACAAATGATGAAAACACAGCAAGAAAATTCTTCTCAGATCCGGAAAGAGCTTCTGAAATAACAGGAGTTGATTTAAACCTTATTTCCAGCTTTAAAATAATAATCAAAATACTTGCATGCAATGAACAAATTGACGCGAAAAAATTTGATGATTACCCTAAGAAACTGCAAAAATATAAACAACGAAATACCCATGGAGAAATATGTCTGCAACAGTTCACAAAATCCTTTATCATGACGAAGATGTCATTAAATATCATTTAGTACCACTTCGAGATCTATCAGGAAAAAAGTAATAAGGATTACAGATTAAGGACCACGCAATTGCATAAATGAAGATCTTTTTAATATATTATTGTCAACGTCAGATCCGCTCATCTCTAGCATGCGACATCAATGGAAAGTGGAACACCTGAGCTTAGATAAAGAAGCGAAAGAGCTACTACAGAACGATAATAATTCAGAACTGAGTACGTTATATTTGCAAGCAATATTCCAACCAAATAAATAATAACTAAAACATGATTTTTCTTGTTTTAGTAAGATATATAAATATTAGAAAAAAAAAATAAAAAAAAAATTTTCCAATATAAAAAATCATATTAATTATTAATAATAAAATGTTTTATTTATCAGCATATGACTGTTTTTAATAAATAGAGAAGATTAAAAAAATAACAAAACCATAATTTCATACTATGAGTTCTAAACTTCAAAAGTTCAACTTTGACCTTGAATTTCTCAATAAGTACTCAATCGATTTTGACAAAATTTTAAACACAACAAATTCAAGGAAATATAATTCAATGAGAAATGTACCTAACATGATCCATAAAACAGTATTCTAATTTCCAATTTGTGTAAAAACATCAAATGCATAAATTCATTACGTAATATTCTTTTGTTAACATCATAAACCAATAAGGCAATGTATTTTATTAGAGAATTTGATATGAATACAAAATTACCAATCATGTTTTGTCAAGGAATTCTGGCTAAGAAAACCTCAGGGCTTTCGTTTCACAAAATCAGGTCATAAGCTTTTGTAACATTACAAAATCATGTTAGAACCTTGTAACTGCCACTAGAGTTAATATTTGCTAGTTATAATTAACCCTCCATTACTATCGCTATTCGGTGTAACGTGATTACTATCGTGGGTGTAATCGACCCATAAATTTAAAGTCATGAATTTGTAAAAAAAAACATAAAATAAGTAAAACGGTTCTAATTTTATTTAATTTATGTACATTCTTATTCTATTTAACATAAAATTTGTTCAGTTTAATTAATATTTCATTTTAATAAAAATTCATCAAAGTAACAGTAATTTGAGAACTAAAAATAAATAAAAAATTAAAGAGTTTTGGATTATTTCATAGTTTGAGGTCAAATTAGTTGTCATGATCTTTAAGAGGACAAAATTGAAAAGCTAAAAGATGTATAAAGAAAAAATTATTTAACATTTTTTTTGCTTTTAATGAAATTTTTTTGAAATATTTACCTCTAATTATTCGTTATTCGAATACATATCGTCGTATATGGAGCTGTTGTCTGCAGGGGTTGACGCTTTTTTTCCGTGGCAATTGACACACAGGTGAATCGTGTGACTTTTACAAATAAACTTGTCACAATTGTAGCATGTTGTTTTGGATTTGCGATCTTTTGCGTAGCTGCATATTTGGCAGCGACTCGGCTTCTCTACTTTACCTCTTTTCTGTGGAGGCAGATCGATGTCAGATTCTTTGCTCGTAAATTTTTGGATGCAAAGTTTTAAATTGGTGTGTATACTACTCAACTTGCTTCGTCTATCAATCTGAGCTTGAACAAGACTTAATGCCAGCTCTTTTATGAACAGAGAACGCTTTTTATGCTTTAAAGGAGGATTTTCAGTCGTTAACAAAATTATACGAGCATTAATGGCAGCCAGATTTAGCAAAGAAAAAAATATTACCAATGGCCACCGGCGCGCATTTCTGGCGACATTGGATGTAGCACACAATTGATCAGTAGTATCAACACCTCCTTTCGTTTTGTTATAAAATGCAATAACTTCTGGTAGGCTGTTCGGACCATCAACTATTTTTCCGTCATTATGGAATGTTGAAAGAAGTAAAACACACTTATTCTTTTTTGGCACGTACGATAGTAATGTACATTTTTTCTGGTAACAAAAAATGGTTGATTTAAGCGCTCTATGTTTAGTTACAGTAAACATTGGTGGTATTACTCGTTTATTTTTCCTTAGAGTCCCAACCAATGTTGTTTTATGATCCAAAAGATACATAGCTAATGAATACGTCGTAAAACCAATTATCCACAGTTATATTTCGGCCAACGCCTTGAAGATGACTTGTTAATAGTTGTACTATTTCTTCTGGCTTATTACATAAATTATATGGGCTAGGTAGTTGTTTCCCACAGTAAACTTCAAGTTTTGACGTGTAAAATGACGTAGAGTCAACAGCAGAAAATATTTGTATACCATATTTTGCTGGTTTGTTGGGTATATACTGTCTAAAGCTGCATCGTCCACGAAAGCTTTCTAACTCTTCATCGACTGTCACATAGGGGCCAACAATATAATTTTGTTCACAATTTTCGTTAAAAATTTTAAAAATTTCGCGTATAGGAACCCGGTTTATCAAATTTACGTCTTTCTTGACGAGTTCCGATATCATCAAAACGTATGCATTGCATTAAAAATTGAAACCGTGCATAACTCATAGTAGCGGGAAAAATTTCTAGTCCTGCGCCATCTGTTGCCCATAACTCTCTCACATGCACATGAGAAGACTTGTGCAATCCCGTTTCATTTCATTCAACGGCTTTCATTTCAAATATTATATCGCTCATTTACTTCAAGACTGTTAAAGATGCAGAATTATTATTGTGTAAAAAATTGCATATACGAATCCAAGACACTGTCCGCGTGAGAATAAAAAAAAATTATTTTTTTTCCTGCAAGGCTGGAGTGAATTGAAAACTTTGAACTATTTTTCTGCAAAATCACTTTTTTTGAGTTAGGACAGTCTTGAAGTAAATGAGCGATATGTTGCTCAGAAAAGGATTATTATTAAACCCTTTTTATTTTACTTGAGGAATAAATAACACGTTTGCAGTAAATAAAATATCATGATTACTATCGTGGGATCAAACACCCAAAATTCTTATAACGCCATTACTATCGTGGGTGTAAACCACCCATAATTTTTATAACGCCATTACTATCGTGGGTGTAAGCCACCCAGTCACTTTTTAAAATGAGTTATTTTTATAATTTATTTTAAAAAAATGTACTGAATTTTGTTATAAAATGTAGAAAAATATATAGAAAGAGATTACATTTGATATAATGTTCGTACCTTTAACCTATCAATTAATTTTCTTCTATGTTTTAAACTTATGGGTGTAATCGACCCTGCGATAGTAATGGAGGGTTAAAACGAAACTATTAAGGAACAAACAAAACAAAAAATTACTGCAGGAAAGTCAGCGCAATGAATTCAGTGTATTTCACACCATACTTTAATAATTTCATGTTTACCTTGCATTACATTTTGCAGTTAAATTATTAAGATCGTGGCTAGTGTCAGCTATATTCGCTTTAAATGCTTTAATATAGCTTTTCAGGTTTATTCATTCCACCTTTCTGTTTACCATATCCGGTATACGTATTTATTTTTATTAAGTACTGAATTTATGCCTAGTTCCGCGCGGCACGGGCCTAGAGTGGCAACATTTTAGGGGCGGCAAATTTTTGAGGGCTGAAAATTTTTAAGGAAAAAAGTCAGAAACGGAATCAATTTGGTTGCAGCAGAATTGACAGGGTGGCAAAAAAATGTTTTTAATTAGTTTAAAAAAAACTCTAATAAATCAGTTAAATAATAAATCAGTTAAATAGTTTGACGCGTGCTCAAAAAATTCTTGAGGCAAACTAACTAGCAAAAACCTCGTTTACATGTTATTAATAAAACAATGTTGTAATCCCATGCAATCAATTATTTTAATTATGGGGTCACCTCAAAGATTGAGATTTACAATGGATTTCGGAGGCCTACCCTACTCTTAGCCAAGCCCATATACTTTTTTTTTATGAAATGCTATAAGCACTTCTTTAGAATGGCTTAAAGAAGTGGTTAACCAAGAAAATTAAAAAAATATTTTTGTATTTCCTTTTATGTATACCTACCTATATATTCTGTGATTTTATTTTATTTTACATATTTTTGTTGGATAAGAATATTTCTAAGTCATGACGTTGATTATTATTCAATATTTTTGAATCAATATATATTTTAACCTTTAACGAAAAAGTAACCCTGAAATATAAACAGAACTAGTTTTTGTAGGAAAAAATATAATTGTTGTACTGCCTTGGGTAGCGAAAAAATTAGACCTTATAGAAGCGCTCGCAGAAGCAGCGAGGTTGTCATGTGTCTTACCGCCAAAAATAGCAGTAAATGCAAGCTTTCGTTAGACGAGACCTAGCTTTATTGCCTATTGGGTACCTCCCTTGTTCTACCATGGATATAAGTATGTGTTTAAACCCGAAATTATGGCTATGAGCCGAAGGCGTAGAGTAATAAAAACTTACAGACATTTCCACAAAACAATGCGTTTTATTAAAAAATTAAAATTTCAGTTGCACCCTTTATATCAATATGTGAAAACATTTTTGAAATATTTAAAACGCTTATTTCCTATATTTAAAAGAATTAAAAACTATTAACGGGCAATTATGAATAACAAGCGATTCAGCACACTGGCTTTATTATGTTTTGAAGCAGATCTAATAAAACGTGTTGTTTTAGAGGTATAGAACTGTTTTTTCAGAAAATAAAACACAGAAAAAGTAACAAATTGGCCTACATTTTGGCTTTATTACTTTGCAAATTTTATTGCATTAAGTGTTTGAACACAATTATGTTCATATTGCTATCGCGTCTTATGAAGACCATCCTTTCGACCCAATTTTGCACCACTTTCTCTATCTCGCCAATAATGCGCCGAATGTTGGTTTGACGACCAGTGACTTGAGGTACCCCCCAAAAATAGTAGTCTAACCCTACGATTCATAACCGGGTACCCGTGTACCTTTTTTGACTTTAAAGTGCTGCTGCGCCTATAATTTTTGAGATATGGACATAAAACTCCGAATCATCAGAGATTTTGGCTAAACTAAGATTTAAATACCAAAAAATTCAAAATATTTTCAATTTTTTCTTTAAAAAATGATTTTAAATGTTTTACCCCCATAAACACACAACCGGGTCCCCGGGTACCCTAATGCCATTCCTATGTAAATGCCTGACATGTAAATGAAAAAACTTTTTTTGTGTTGTTTTTATTGGAAATAAATGTCTTTTTTATTTATTTTATCATATTTTATATATATTATATTATAATTCATCCGAATCACTATCGTTGTTATTGTGGCAATTGTAGCATTTATTAATTGTTATGGCGTGCTCATCGCATATCGGCGTGCTACATATGCTGCAATTTTTTCTAGTTTTTCATCTGCGCTTATTTGGAAGAAGGTTGCACATGTAGCACACGCCCGTATGTGCTTTTCTGCCCCTTTGTCGTGCTGACGGAGATGTTGACGGACCTGCAGCACAAAGCACACTCTCCAACGGCCTTCCGAGGATGCTTTCAATTGCATTTTTTGTTGAAAATTGGCGCACGCTTTGCACATTTGAAATTCTATTTTCTATAACAGGAATGCACAGGTTTTCTGCCAGTTGACGCAGGAAATTCTTCCTGCGCGTCGTGGTGTATCGTGCAGTTGGATTATTTCCATAATATATGATGTGTGATGCAAATGCGCTCACATCAATGATGTTATAGAAAAATGCCATCGGCCATCTTCTTGTTTGTCGCTGGGTCGTGTATTCTTGGAGCGTTTGGTCCATAACGTCCACCCCACCTTTTGTTTGGTTGTAAAAATTGATAATTTCTGGTTTCCCATTCTCGTCAATTTGTGCATCATCATGCATACTAGAAAGAAGGATGACCGAGTTGGACTTCCGCTGCTTATATGAGAGCAGTGTTACGTTGTCGTGGAAGCCAAATAAACTTGAACCAACGTCTTTTTTTTTGTCTTCTTTCATCTCCGCAGGGATGTAAGCTTTGTTGCGGCGGAGTGTACCCACAATGCTGAGCTTTTCTACTTTTAGTTGCCTAGCCAACGGCAGCGTCGTAAACAAATTATCCATTGTGATATTTCGTCCGCTACCGTAGTATGGCCCAACTAAATCTCTCACCACTCTTTCGCCAACACCAACTTCACGACCAGTTTCTTGTTTGCCAGTATATATTTGGCCATGAAGTGGATATGAGTTTTTGGCATCGCAAATCCACCATACTTTTATACCATATTTTGCTGGCTTCGAGGGTATATATTGTGTGAATTTGCTTCTACATGAGCATTATCCAAATATCGCGAATTGGCGCCGCTTTGTCTTGACGCTGCCGCTCTACCCGTGTTCTGGGGTCGTCAAACCGCATAAAACGCAGCAAATCGAAAAACCTGTTTATTCCCATGGTGGCACGGAATATTGGGTGAGCCTATGACGTCCACAAATCTCTTGCGTTTTCGTCATTAGAATGATTTGTGCCAGCCATCAAAATCATTCCAATGAACGCATAAATTTCGTTGATTGTCGTGTCTTTCCACTTCAACTGACGTCTATTGGCATTCGCTTCATTGTACGCATTATATGTGGCATGCGCTTTTCTATTTGTGTGGCGCACTATTATATCCACCATTTCCACTGTGAGGTATGATTTGAAACACTGCAAAGGCGTCATATTTTCAGTTATCCGCGCTGGACCACAGCGGTCTCTGAATATATTCTGGCTTCTCACTTGTTGGCAACTACGTGGTGTTCGCTGCCATTGTGTGCCGTCACGTGCAGTCATGTTGTCTGCTGGGTTTGTTGTTGGTGCATCTTCTGCTGGGTTTGTTGTTGGTGCATCTTCTTGCATAGCATCATCTTCACTTTCGTCATCAAATAAAATTTCCTCTGGTGCGTCAATAGCAGCTGCAATTTCGTTTGCGTTGTCAACATTCAAATCTTCATTCTCTGATTCCGAAACTTCGCCAGTATAGGACACATTTCCTTCATTTTGGTCATCCACAGGGTCCACTTCAAGGTCCTCATCTTGAGTCACTTCCTCAAATAAACTTTGAATATATGTGCTTCTTGCTTCATCACTCAAATTCCAGTATTCCCTTGAAGACAAATATCGGTCGTTGCGGCTCATTTTTCACCAACTTCACTGTTCAAATATTCAACACAGAATGACGAAGCAAATGAAATATTTCAATTTTACGACACAAATGAACATCTGCTATCTAATTCAAAAGCAATTAAGCAAGTAGGTACCGAAAATAAGCAGAATAAGCAAATAAACAACCCTTACATAAAACCAGTTTCTGCCTACTTGTGTCGCTTTAGGTACTTATATATGAACAGAAACCAGTTTTTTTTCCAAATATCAAATTTGTACAGTTGAGAACGCAAAATATAATCAACAACAAAAATATTTACAGGAAAATATTATTTTATTTCAATAAACGCAAAACAACCTACTTCGGGTACACGGGTACCTGGTTATGAAATTAAAGGAGTTTTGCTGGTTATGAATCGTACGGCTAAAGGAGTCAAATCACATGACCTATGTGGCAAATGGACATGCCCATTTCTTGATGTGATTCGGAATGGACCGTCCTCAAGAACTAATTGTAAGTTATGAGGACGTTATAAATGATTTCCCACTAGCAAAAGCAAGAAAAACATTTGCTTCAAAAATATAATAAAATTCTTCATTTTTATAATTTTGTATAAATTACTTTGTAATTGTGTGTTAAAAATGAAAAAAAAAAAATCCTTATACTTTTTTTCTATTTTAAAAAAAATTTAAAAAATATTTTCGAGCCTAAAGCGGCAGAATGCCTTCATCCGCATTGCTTATATTACTTCATACATATTCATTTCTGTGAGAATGTTTTAAGCATATTATGTACACACAAGCCACACGCAGTTCATTAAGCTTTTTCGTGTATAGCGAACAGAGTGTAAAAAAAAACTACAAAACAGATTCTGCTATGCAAACAAATTGGTATTTTAAAAATGCTAAAATGAAATGCTTAAAGAAATGCTAAATTTTTCATAAATATTCTTTCTACTTTTTCTTTCTAATATTCCTTTTGCGTCGTTTATGTTTATGTGTGTTTAGCGAGCTCTGCGAGTTTATAACATATCTTTGCCATTATTCTTAGAAAATGTTTAACAACATGGGCGTAGACAAGATATAACCCAGGGGGTCAACTGTATTGAAGCAAAACTTTTTACGCCACGTTTTGTGATTTGCTTGAGTGAAATCGCAAAAACGACATTTTTTCGACACCGTTTTGTTAAAAATTGATGTTTCTTTGTTGCTTGCGTTTATTACAACTAGAAAATGTCTAATATTAAAAACATTTCTTGGTCCACAGTGGGGATCGAACTCGTGTACCGCACCAATTCAGAGCTCTATACATTATCCATCAATCCAAAAACCGTTGTTATTGAGTTGCTGATTCAATATTAGGAAAACAGAAGCTGTGTTGCAGCAGATCGCCAATACCTAATAATAGATAGAGGATTATGTATTGGCTATTCTATAAAAACTAACAAAAATGTTGCTTCTACTTGCCACAAGATGTCATCAGCACAGGTGTGCTTCTTTTTTTTTTTGTTGATGTGAATGCGTTTTTGCTGTTATTGGTACACTTTTTTTTTTTTTGATTTGGATATATAAATACTATATACTATATAAATGAAAAATACATTGATTTCAATGAATTATTTATTAAAATAGGTTGAATGAACTAAGATCATTAATTTCAATGAAGGTTGTTCATAATTTAATGTATCGTTCATGGAATTTATCTTGATTGAAAAAAATTGATTTCAATGAATTATTCATTACATTCAATGTATATTTCATTTAATTCATGTATAGTTCATTGAATTCAATGTATAGTTTATTGAATTTAATATATAATTCATCAAATTCAATGTATAGATCATTGAACTGAATGCATAGTTCATTGAAGTCAATATATAGTTCATTGAATTTAATGAATAGTTCATTAAATTCAATAACGTATAGTTCATCAAATTCAATGCATAGTTCATTGAACTTATTGTATAATTCATTAAACAGTGTTCAAGTATAGTTCATTGAATTTAAGGCAAAGTTTATTAAATTCAATGTATAGTTCATTGAACTCAATATATGGTTCATTAAATGCAATGTATAGTTCATTAAATTCTATGTATAGTTAATTGAATTCAATGAATATTTCATTAAATTCAATATACACTTCATTATACATTCAATGTATAGTTCCAAATTTTCACTTCAAATAAGACTGAGAACAGAAAAAATGAATATACACCGAAATCAATGATCTATAGATTGCATTCAATGAACCATACATTAAATTTAATGAACTATACATTAAATATATATATGTAGGGAATAAGACAAATAACCGCACTTCAGATTTAATTTCAGTTAATTTCATTTTATTAGTTTTTATTTAAGTTTACATCAAAGTTATAATATTGGTTAACATTTAAGTTCAAGTTCACTTTACTCATAGTTTTATATATTATTTTAAGTTATGCGCACAGGTTGCGACTGTTCTCTTTTACAACTCCTTTTTATTATGATGGACGCTTCGTTCTTTCGTTCATTTGTTTGTTCGTATGTTCGTTCTCTCAACCAGTGCTGCCACCTATCTTATTACATTCCCACAATCGGCCGTCCTGACACGTTATTCGACTCTAAATAACTAGTACCATGGCTTCATGTTTTCGGCCACGGTTGTTGTTTTGTTCGGTCCCTCTTGGTTACCTATCTTCTCCACCTCGTATCTACCATGGTTTAACGTAGCTGTTACTTTATATGGCCCCAGATACTTCGGCCTTAACTTCATTGCAGTCCCAAATTGAGTCTTCTTTATAGCTACTAAATTCCCAACTTTGTAACTTACTTCTATTTTCCTATTTTTGTTGAACGTTCTACAATTTTCGTTTTGTATTTTCTTTATATTTTCCTTGGCATTTTGTCTTACTAAATCCCGTTCAGCATCTAGCTCTTGAACGACTAAGTCATTTAAAATTTGTCGTAAATCTGGGTAATCATTTGATCTCATGTCTAATCCGGTAAGTATTTTAAAGGGTGATGCCTTTGTGCTGCGTGGTACAGTGTTATTCAAATTTTGTTGTACTTTTGGGACATGGTTGTACCACTGGGTGGGGTTTCCTTGGCACTTCTTTGAAATGATTGGAATCACCGTTTTGTGGATGCGCTCCACCTGCCCGTTGCCGCGAGGTACACCGGTGGCAATCAGCAAATGTTGGATATTTTCCCTATCGCAATAATTTTTAAAAGAATTTGACGTAAAAGCTGTCCCTCTATCAGATATTATTCGCTTTGGATTGCCAAATATCGAAGCTTGTTTCTCCAGACTATCTATTACCTCATCAACCCCTGTAGATTTTGTCGGGTATAGCCACGTAAATTTCGAAAACCCATCTACTATCACCAAAATCTGATTGTACTTTTTCCGCGTTTCAGTTAATGGGCCTACGTGGTCAATGTGGTATGTTCCCAATGGTTCACATGCTTTATCGATTGGGGTCAAAAACCCTTCTTTTTTGCCCCTTTTTGCGTCGATAATAATGCATTCGATGCAACTTTTTACCACTTTCGCTACCTTCTCAGACAAGTTTGGTATAAAATAATTTTTTTTCTACTATTTCCTGCGTCTTTTTGCCTGCAAAATGTCCCTGATCGTGAGCTAATTTTATTATTTCAGCCTCCATAACGGAAGGCACTACTCAACAACATAGTCATACTCTTGCAAGTACATAGCCCACCGCATTATTCTATCTGGAACGTCGCTCTTCTTGACTGTCATCGCAAAAGCATTGCAATCACTAACTATTTTAAATTTTAAATCCTTGACATAAATACGCCACTTCTTAAGTGCTTTAATCACTGCTAAAACTTCAAGCTCAAATGCACTATACTTTTCTTCAGCTGATGTAGTTTTACGGCTCATGAATTCTATTGGGTGAAACAAACGGTCCTCTGAATCCTTTTGTAATAATACAGCCCCGTAGCCATGTTTTGACGCATCAGCGTGTATTTCCGTTTCCGCTGAAGGATTAAAAAGTTTTAATGCAGGTGCATTTACAAGAGCGTGTTTTAACTCTTGAACAGCTAACAGTTGTTCTTCACTAATTTTGAAAATGTTCTCTTTTCTGAGTAAATCTGAAAGTGGCTTGGCAATGCATGAATAGTTCTTCACAAAACGTCTAAAAAACGATGTTAATCCTAAAAATCTTTGTACTTCCTTTTTACTTGTCGGTATAGGAAAGTTTCGAACGGCTTTAGTTTTCTCAACTGACGGTAAAATTGTACCATTTTCCACAATGAACCCTAAAAAGTTAATTTGCCTCTTGACAAACTGGCATTTCTCCCATTTTATCTGTAGTCCATATATGCTAGCTCTCTCAAGCACTATTTGTAACTTTTTACATGACTCTTCTTCATCCTTGGCGGGAATGACGATGTCATCCATGTATATAATTACAGTACCATCTTTGAGCATATCTTGGAATACAGCTCGAATGAATCTACAAAAAACAGCTGGCGAATTGGTAATACCGAATGGAACAAAACAAAATTCGAATTGACCGCTATTAGTAACAAACGAAGTATATTTTTGCGAATCAGGCTCTATTGGCACGTGATAAAATCCATTTCGCAAATCGAGTGTGCTGAAAACTTTCGCACCTTGCAACTTGTCTAACACTTCGTCGATTAGAGTCATAGGAAAGTTATCTCTAACAATTTTCTCATTCACCTTGCGAAAATCGCAACAAAATCTTTTTGTCCCATCTTTCTTCGTTGTCAGTACCACTGGTGATGCATACTCAGAAGTACTACAACGTATTATCCCCTTTTTAAGCATGTCTGATACCTGTTCGTCTATGTAACACTGGTCATGATATGATACCCCACGTGGCCGCTGATAAACAGGTGTATCGTCGGAAAGAACGAGTTTCATCTGTACAGGCGTACTAGCTATTTTTTCTGGTTGGTATGTAGTAATCAAGCGCTCGACCTCCTTAGCCATATTTTCATTTAAATGCGATAAATCGATACCTTCAAGCCGTTTATCTGATTCTTCACTTTCGGCTAAGCACAATGCTTCGAACTCCCTAAACAAATCATTTGTGCTCACTAGTTCCTCGGTAGGCTCTACCTCCCTTCGATTTGACACAGTGGTCTCAGTACCACCCACAGCCCCCTGGCCGATCTTAGCAATTTTACAGATCTTTTCACACTCAGAGACTTCCATAGCCTCTCCAATTCCACCCTGGATTTCTGGCACTGCCATTCCAGTATAACCGTTCTCATGTTTTTGCACAATTTTTCCACTTTTAGGTTCTGGCTCAACCACTCCAGCTTCCCCGTTTACACAACTGCTATTACATACTGCTTGTTTGTTCGGCTTCCTAAACTCGACTGTCCCTTCCCTAAATACCAATTCTACCTCTCGTAGCACATCGCTTCCTATTTCGCAGTTTTTTAACGCCGCTCACTTCACAAGTTTGTCCGTGAACATTTCTTATTCACTTTAACTTATGTTATAAGTATCACTTTCCGCAATTTTTGTATCTTTTATTCACTCTTATTCACTACGTCTGTTGTATTTGCTGTTTCAACTGTGTTTTCGCACTTTGCCGAAGCTTACTTGAAACTTTTAAAATTAACGGCCGGTACAGTTATGCGACTCCGTTATGTCTAGTGGAGCACCCCGATACAAAAAATTCACACATTTTCCAACTGCACGTGCAATTTTTAATGTATCACTTCGCAACTTTTGGGTTTTTTTTTTCGGCAAACGAAATATTTTACGATTTTTCAATAAATTCGCGTGCTTTTCTTATGCGCAACTTACATCCGATCCCGGTTGAGCCCCCAAATTTGTAGGGAATACGACAAATAACCGCACTTTAGATTTAATTTCAGTTAATTTCATTTTATTAGTTTTTATTTAAGTTTACATCAAAGTTATAATATTGGTTAACATTTAAGTTCAAGTTCACTTTACTCATAGTTTTATATATTATTTTAAGATATGCGCACAGGTTGCGACTGTTCTCTTTAACAACTCCTTTTTATTATGATGGACGCTTCGTTCTTTCGTTCATTTGTTTGTTCGTATGTTCGTTCTCTCAACCAGTGTTGCCACCTATCTTATTACATTCCCACATATATATTATATATATTCACATAGATTCATTCAGAATTTAGAATTCAGAATTTAGAGAAATTTAAGGAGCGATACATAAAGGTATAAACAAAATTTATTGAAATTAATGAACTATACATTGATTTTAGTGAAATATACATTGAACTCAATGAACTAGAAATTTATTTTGATTTAAAACTCAGATCAATGTACTGTTAATTGAAATTAATGAAGCGTTCAATGAAGCGTTCAAAATAATGAACAAAAAAATTGTATATGTTCAGAAAATTTTAATGAATAATGTCAAACATAATGTCAAACAGTTAATATTAAAATTCAATGAATTTAGTTCATTAAAATTCAATGAATTTTTTTCAGTGAACACTGTTCAATGAACAATTCGTAAAAACAATTCAATAAAATTCAATGATTTTTTTTGATTTTTTTTATTGAATCATCAACGCTGCGTAACAAAAGATTTTCAATATGTGGGTAGTAAATAGAACTCTCAATCGGTGGGTTACGAGTTCGATCCCCAAAGTGGACGGAGAAATATTTTAAATATTTAATATTACATTTCTTATTGTAATGGACGCAAACAAAACAGAAACATCAACTTGAGAAAACAGTGTCGGAATAACGAAATATAAAAAAAAATTACTGGTGTGAATATTAAAAAGTGAGTTTTTAATTTACTTAATGTTTTTTTTAAATTTTTGAATTCGAAAGTAAATTTATTTAAAAGAAAAAACCATTACACTATCAAATCTATGAAACTGCGAAAAGCTTCGCTTCTCGCGTGGGTCCATCGACTCACCTGTGTTTTTTTTTTAGGAAGTGTTTTACGTAGGAAGGTGCTCGTTCATAAATATACATAGTTTTAATTGGTGTCGGGTTTCAGGACTAGAAAATGAAGTGGATGCAGACTAAAGGGCTGCGTCGGTGCATTCGAAACTAATTTCAAGACATTTGTTAATTCCACGCCGCAATTTCTTGCTCTCTGCCAACAACTCATGTATGTGATTGTAGCGAAGACGAACAAAACATATAAGTACAATTCAAAAGAGATCCAAGTCATTGTTGCTCTAAAAAAGTGAAAACATGTGCATTGACAATAGTGGCAATTAGTGTTAACACTTTACCCTAACTGTAGTAAATCTACCACTTTTTTCGACGTTTTTGGCTTCTACCACTTCTACCACCCACTATTTGTATTTTTCCAAAATCTACCACTTTATATATCACACTTAATTTAACGATTTTCTGACCTAATCTGCCTGCCTGTCTGCATCTGTATTCACCCTGGCCGCAGCCTAAGAATAGGCTTTATTATAAAAAGTGGCGGCCGTGGTGCAGTGGGGAGAGTGTGTGGCTCATACGCCAGGGAAGCCTGCTTCGAATCCCACCTGACTCAGAAAGTTTTTTCAATTGAATTAATTTTTCTGTTCGGCCGTCACCTCTCTGCAGACAATGGCAAACCTCAGAGAGTAAAAACTGCCATGAAAAGCATCTTGAAAACATAAGCCGTTCGGAGTCGGCATAAAACATGTAAGTCTAGTTCTCGATCATTTGTGTTCAAACATTTCACAACACACACAACACAATTGATCATAAAAAGCTCGGTCAAAGTACTTTCAAGGGCTGAAATGGCCATTTCGTTTTTTTTTTTTTTATTATTATTACAAACTAGCTTAAGCCCGCCGCTTCGCCGGGTTTTCAAAAAGTTTTCATTCAAAAATTGATAGTGGCTTGATTTTTCGCTACCAAAACGATTTTTTATTGTTTAAGTAATACTACAAATTATTCACCTTAAGATTGTTATATCATCTGATAGGAAATCGAAAACCTAAATTTTGGATTTCATTTTTTTTTACAACAAAAACAACTTTTATCCAATTTTTTGGCTTAAACTAAAAATTTTTGAACATTTTTTAAAAAAATTTTTAAAAATATTAATACTTTGGTTTAGTAAAAATTTCAACTTATGTTTGAAGGATATTTTAACAAACAACATTTTTCAAAAAAAAATTATTGAAATCCATTGCAAACTGACTGAAATATTTGCCTTCAAAGCGAAAAGTGTGAATTTCAAGTCGTTTTTCTCTCATTCTCAGCTTATAATTAATACTAAAAAGATCTGGTACTAAAATTTTTCACAGTTTTCAAACTACATACATGATTTTGGTATCAGATTGAAGGAAATTTAAAAGCGTTTATTGATTTTGTTCTCGTTTAACCGAAGTGCAATTTAATCCATTAGGGCTGAAAGAAAACCATGAAAACAGACATTTTTAGACTTAAAGCAACATTTTGGTGAAAACTATGTATGCCATTGAGCAGAAATAAGTTATTATTGCATGCTAATTTTACTTTTTTTAAAAAACTGGCACTAAAACTTTTGAAATATTATGCAGTATTTAATGAAAATTCGAGACGCATATGTTTCCATATAGTAACATTGGTTGTTAATGGGTTAAAATAAAGTATCCTATTGCACTCTCTGCTGACCTATAAATATGTGTACAAAATTTTATAAAAATCTGAGTTGTCGTTTAAACGTGATGAGTGAACATAAAAAGTGGCTACAGATTTATTAATAGTATAGATAGATTATCGCCACCCATAATTTATAATAATAAAATAAATTAGAAAAAATTTAAAATAATAAGATTTCCAATGTAATAATATGCTTAAGTAAATTATCAAATATGACCAAGAAATTAAAGGAGAAATTTATTTTAAAATTATTTTTTACTTTGTAGTGATTTTGTAGTCGGTTTTTTTCTTGTAAAAATATCTAGCAGCTATTATATATCAGAGACTATGAATGCTAGGACAATGAAATGCGATATATAGGTCGTGGTATGGTAAGCTATATATTATGAAAATTTGAGTGGGCCAATTTATCATGAAACAGAAACGGAATGGTAATGAAAATCATTTTATAAGATCGTTGCTTACTATCAAAGAAAAAAATAATAAAAATTTCCAAAACTCCTCTTCTGCAAAATATTTGTGTATAAAAAAAAACTTACATTGTCTTTCTCTAATCTAATCACTAATTTACAATAATTTTGCTTTTATATTGCTACTTACGTAATAGTATTACAACTTTGTTTCACTGCTCTTTAAACCAGAGGTAACCTGGCAGTAAGCAAATTACAAATAGTAAAAAAAAAATTAATTAGAATTTCGATGGCGATGAAAAATAAATAGAGAATAAAAATAAAACTTACCAACACTTTGAGTGTGCGCCACGAGAAAATGCCAACAAAATGCACACATGTCCGATAAAAACTTATTATTTAATGATATTATCTTACAGAAACATTTTTATTTTATTGATTTAAGCAATTTAAATATAAATTCATTTACCATGATGATCAAATCGTCTGCACTGTTTCACAAATGTAATTTTTCTTTTTAGTTAATGTTTTGTAAATGTTTCGTAAGCGTTTTTGTTTTAGGAAAAAATGGAAGGCATTGGCTAAAAATAATGAAAAACGGTTGAAGCAAGGTGAGGCTGAATATATAAAATTTGTTTTGTAATAGCTAAATCACATAATTACTTAATTACCTAATTACTTAATTATCCAAATGAATTAGAATGGAAAAAATGTCACGTAACGTTTCCTACTAAGCCCAATAGAAAAAAAACTAGAAAAGGTTTTTAAATTTGATTAGTTTAAAAATAATCTAATACTATTTCAAATCCTTCCAAAAAAAGTTTTATTCAAGAACTCTTGCCAATTTACAGAATTTTACTAATTTTGTGATCTAAGTCAAAAACCACTTCTATTTTCTGTCATTGGTAGCTTCTAGCTAAGAGCCGAACTTTTGACAACTCTTAGGTTTTACATTTTGTAAAGTGTGCTTATTGTTAGTAAGCGATTGGAAAATCAAAATAAAGAACTTATAAGTTAAATTTTTTATTCTTTTTTCACTTATTAAAGTCGTACGATCGTCACGTGCGCCACCACGCAAATGCCCATATACAGGGTCCGCCATCTAATGTTTTGTTTTTCAACTAGTGCTTATTTCGTGAATGGTAACACTTAGCACATGTCTGATTTGACAGATAATTAGTTTTATCCTTCCGCTGAACGAATATGGTTGTGTATAGGCTTGAACAACGCTGGGAAATATTGCCTGCGATCAACTTACAGAAGATGCCGATTTTGCCAAAAAAATCATCTTTTCAGATGAAACTCATTTTGATCTTGGCGGGTATGTAAACAAGCAAAATTGTCGCATTTGGGGCACAGAAAACCCGCACGCATACATTGAAAAGGCGATGTTTGGTGCGGATTTTGGTCCAGAGGCATAATTGGGTCATTTTTCTTCGAAAATGAGCAAGGAGTGGTCGTTCCAGTCAATGGCCATCATTATCGGGCCATGTTGAACGAATTTTTGTTCACAAAAATTGAAGAGGAGGATATTGGCAACATTTGGTTTCAACAGGACGGCGCTAGTGCCACACAACCGCAGCTACACTCGATGTTTTGCGCCCTGTTTTTGAAGATCGCATTATCAGCCGCAGAGCTGATGTCTTTTGGCCACCTCGGAGCTGCGATTTGACACCGTTGGACTATTATTTGTGCGGTGCCCTCAAAGATAAGTGTTACGCTGACAAGCCAGAGACAATTGATCCTTTAAAGGACAATATTCGTGAAGCCATTGGGGAAATACAGCTGCACACAATCGATAATGTGCTTAAAAATTGGACCGATCGTGTAGGCTACTGCAGGGCCAGCCGAGGCAGCCATTTGAATGAAATTATCTTCCATTATTAACCGGAAGGATTGTACATTCAAATAATAAAAGAAATTTGAGAAAATATTCAGAATTTTTTTTTTTGCATTTTCAAAAAAAAAAAGTTATTTGACGGACCCTTTATTTCTTCTTGTATGTGCGGAGGGCCATCTTATTTTAGCATTGAGGAGCAGAGGGATGACATAATTTTAGACTCTTGACATGTTTAGTCATAAGATGTTATCTACCTATTCTTCCCCGAAGTGAAAAATTGCGAATATCCAATTTTCAAAAAAAAAAAATTTTTTTAAATATATATACAAAAGAAAAAAAATAGGGATTTTTATAATAAAAACGTATCCTTACCTGAAGTCAGAAAGTGTAAATTTCCAATTAACAAAAAAAGTTGTTTTTTTTCTATATTATATTTCAAAATATATGGTATGTACAAAAAACAAAAAAGGGATGAGGATCGATACTTCTATAAAGTAGTCTTCTTTATTCTATAAAAATTCCGTACGATACCATAGCTTACCAGGCCACAGGACACCGTGGTGCTTTTTCGCACTTTGAGGGTATGTGAGTTCCCAATTAATATTGTTTGTAACATTAATTTCTTATTTATTTCCCAGTATGTTTAATTCTATCCAACACAACTTTTCCAGTAGTAACTTATAACAAGTAATTTATGAAAAGGCACCTTCGCTTGTCTAAAAAAATGGTGTTGTGGGCGTGGCAGTGAGTGGCCGCACTACGATTGACTCAAGTACTCCACACAAAAAGTTTTAACCTCCTGCGCCCGAGGGCTTGAGAGCCGGGCTTAATAGGTTAAATAAGTTTTGAGTCGGCGAATTACTTGTTCGAATATGTTCGTTCATTTTCACACGAAGTGACTGGAAGGGTAACAAGGAAGATTGGTAAATGAAATTCATTAGATAATATTTATTTATAGCACAGTTCTAAGGCTTCAAACACTGTAGTTTTTCCATCGTTTGTTTTATTACTAACTTTATACCAAACATTCAGTTTCATTTTTAGATCATCAAAATCTCCTTCCAAATCATTTTAATAAACTCCAATTAGTTTTTCAAAAGCTCCTAAAGCGCCATATGTAGCGGTTTTGTAGCATCAGATAAGTAAAATTACGAGTAAGCCTATAAGTAAATCTTATTTCATTTCAAAGTATAATAAACTATAATGCTAATTATCACAACACTAACTTTATTTCTAGTTTTAATGTAACTCTTAATAAATTGTATAGTTTTATACTTTTTTTTAAGTTCCTTGCTTAATTTTCTTTAATTTGATACCAAATTCGGTGAAGAAGAATTTCAATTACTATATTAAATAATTTCCAATGGCAGGTACTCCTTAAAATTAGAAGTCCTGTAGAGACCAAGCTATAGGTGTCCCGAAAAAGTAATTGCATACTCGTGATCTGCGTACACAAAAATATGAGAAACCATTGAAAAAGTGGGTGGGGTTTTTAAAAAGGGGCCAAATTGTTGTAGTGTTATTATAACAAATCTACTACTCACTCACATTCCTCCTCCAAGTCTTATCCCAAAAATCCTTTATACAAAGATGACCCATACACCCATCCACTACTTGATACTTACCCCAGGCTTAAGCTTAAGTTCCATCTCAAATCTGATCCTAATTGGTCTCAAATATTTTCCCCATCATTTACCCTAAGTTGAAACAAAATAGCACTACAATTATCATTAACAAGATTCCAATATCCAACCCGACATTATCCAACATCATTCACTAACCCGAAACGTAAGTGGGTTTTATTTAACCTTGAAAGCAATGAAACCAATATGTATAAATATCCTAATTTTGTTTCATACCCACACCATAAATCAATCACTTCCGCCAAAAGCCATACCAAAACCTATTCTTGTAAAAATTGTGCCCTCTTATCAACCTGATTGTCATTTGTCCATCTTAAGGGGCTTCTAAACAATACAACGGACGTACTAATATCGGTTGTTATTTGATGGTTCTGTGTGATTATAGTATTGTTTGGATGTAAGCATGCGACGAGTTGGTTGGAATATTGCACGGTCGAATGGTTGAAATTGCCAACTGCTGACGATAAGCGATTGTACAGCCGTTGTATCGTGAAGAGCCCCCTTTCAGACCCTTTAATATCCCCCAGAGTGGAATTGACAGTGAATTCTTGTGCAGACACTGAGTAAAGCAAAGCTCTTTTCCGCCTTAGTGAGACCAGCGCGCGTCTATAACAACGTTCGTCTGTTTTTTGCTTATACTAAATATTCTCTCTGTATAGAAGACATGACTAAGACTAATCTCAAAATTTTGATACAGCAAAATTCCTACTAAAATAAACGACTTGCGTCATATATTTAATAGCTTCATGACCAACTTGGCTTGACGAATACCGAAGTCCAGGAGGATCTCCACACTTATGGCGTTCACGTCCGATCAAAACTCATGTCTATTCTTCAAGAAAAACCCGCTTGGGTTTCATTTGCACCCGAGTAAAAATGGAGCTGAGTCATGCAAAATTTTGGAAAAAAATAAGAATGGTTTCGTGTTTTAATTTTTTTTTTTTTGAGTTTAGTGGAGTATAGTTCTTTAGAATCGATTTCATTCTGTCATTCGCCTATGACTCTCCGCTCAATGTTAGAAATGACGTTTTGACGCCAGATGCACGACTATGCGCAGCAAAATACCAACAAGGAAGAAATACCAACAAAATACACACAACAGCAATCTTTACTATTATATAAAATTTAAGTGCAAATTTTTGTAAAACTCCTGATTTTTGTGAAATAAGTTTAAGAATATTATATTTGTGCTACAGCACAGTAGAGGCGTATTTTGCTTTCGAAATTTTAATAGTAAGTATATTTAATTAAAATGTAAAGATTTGTATGTGTTGAATTTTATATATATTACTTTCAACTTGTTTCTACTTGTTGTTTATTTTATGATGTGTATTTAAAATTTGTATTATGAAATAACTTTCAATATTTTTCAATTGAATTGTATTACATTTTTTCTGTGTATCAAATACATAACTTGTTTTAAATAAAACCGCCGACAAATATTTATAAAAGTATGAAATCATCGCTGATGCCACGCATTGCTTGGTAGTTTTCTTTTCACGAGCTTGTGTAGCGAGACTTTCAATGAACTCTATGTTGCCCTCTGCTCTTCTCTTTTAATGCTCAGCTGGCAAAGCACAACAAAAAATGTTGTTGTTTTGTGTGTTCATAGCTTGTATTTAAGTACCCTTTTAGTATAACTGACAATAATATAAAAGCTTGATTTATAATTGATCCAACAAGTTATATTTCATTGAAAGCAGTTAAAAATTCTTCATACTGTTTTGCCTGAACAGAGTTTCTCGCAAGTAAGAACAAGCAAGTACAAGCATAAGCAACAAGCAACAAGCATTGTTATTTTGGTGATTTTGTAGTGAAGTTAACCGAAGTGTTCAACCGATTTCAATTAAATTAAATAACTAAAATAAAATATGTCCATAAATTGAACTTAAAAAGAAAAATATATGAAAAATTTGAGGAAAATTTTTAATTGTTTCATCATACAGACGAAGAATTGCGAGTTACAATTCTTAATACGAGTACAATTCGTAAAACGATTTGTATCGTACAATACGATTCGTAAATCATGTAACTTCCGATGTTCACGTACCATATTTTAACTACGCAAATCTATTGTTACAGTATTTAATAATGACGTTACTATTAATGAAATTCATCAACTTACCTTAAAATGAGTTTATGTTATATGTACATGTAAGTAATATATTTTAAAATTGAAAAAGTATACAATACTTACAGTAATTTATGAGAGGAGTCTTATCTATAGGAGTAAGCTCCAGTCGCGCGTCGGAGCTGGCACACACCTTTTTGATTTCTTGAAGATTTTGACCTTTAGTGTTATTGTACTAAAAAATTAAAAATTTTACGATCACTGGAAAGCTTCTACATCCCTTGTACTAATTTTTCATTCAACACTGTATAATAAGGTGGGTTAAACTTTTACACAGTCTGACTCAGCAAAAATCGCAAAATACATATTATTTAAAATATCTTTTGCGAAGGAATCATATACTTCAGATGAATTTAGACCTTACAATTATAAAAAAAAAACTAGATTTCTTCTATAAAGTTTACATTTTTTATTACTATTCTTTCAAAGCAGTCGCTATAAATGCTAAAGAAATTGTAGTAGAACTACGACCTTTGGCTTGTTGGGTTGTAAATTTCGAAAGTTTTTAGCACCAATATTCATAACAGGTGTTTGTGTACATTATACGGTAGGCTGGGCCGATGCTATAAAAAAAAATTTTTTGGTTTTTTTGAAACACAATAGAAACTAAAAGTTGCTTATATTTACCTAATTTCAAAATAAGCTAATATATGTTGTGGTGCTTTACCAAAGCTTTAATGTCTGAAACTTCTCTGATTTGTAGTGCCTTTCCACATAATAACAGAGGTATAGACTGCCGTCATAAGGAAGAGTGCGGCATCTATAATTATCAAAAATCCAAGCAAATCGTCTCACAATAAAAAGGCAATATATTATAAAAAAGGGATGAAATAATTATAAAAATTTTATTTTTCCGAAAAGAGAAGCCCAGGACAATATAAATTATAAGGTTATTTAATAGAATTAACCAATATTTCAAAAACTGTGGCATAAAACGCCTCCGCTTTTTTTTTTCTTGTTTGTTCCCCGATTTAATTCAATTAAAAATATGGAGAAAAGCCGTATCTGTATCATTTTTTGTATCTATAAAGAAAATTATTTGCTTATTCTAATTTAAAGTATAATCAAAACCATCTTACCGATATATTTGATCTATATTGTTAGGGTTAAACCGAAGATATATTAAGTATGTGCAATACGTAATGAAAAAATTCATATAACTCAAATTCTATTTTTCAGGACTGAAAAAAACTGTGTGTATAAAGTAAAAAAAAAAAAAAACAAAAAGTGCGGCATCTACATGTAGATACGGCATTTTTTACTCTATTAATGCATATACTGCGTTTTATCCTAGAATGATACCTAAATTTTGTGTACATACGACAATTTTGGTTAAAATATTTAGGCTTGGGGCCAAAAATTCGGAATTTTTATTTTACAATTTTAAAGAGGATTTTAAAGGGAAATATACAAAAAAATTAATTTTGATTTTCATGCTAGATGCCGCATTCTTCCTTATGACGGCAGTACAGCAATTCTATTTAAGTTTTGTCTGTTTGTGAACATTTTTCTTAAAAATTTTAGATCGCTTAGTTCGAAAATCATCATTAAAATTATCTTTTCTTAAAATTAAACACAATAAACAAAATAAACCACGATATGAAAAATAATCACTCATACGCCTCGAAAACAAAACATATCGAATTCTTCAAAAACTGTGCTTTTTATGCTGATTATTGAATTTAGTGACTCAAATAAGTAAGTTGACTGCAAATATTTGCCCATAATAAAAATTGAATAAAATTGCAGTTAGAGAAGCTCTGGTAGAGGGCCAATACTTATATTCATTTCAAAATGGTAAGCGTATGTAAAAACGTAAAAATAAAGTACAACAGGCAAAAACTCGACAGAACAACATTAAGAGAGTAAAAAAACCTTATGTTTGCGTGAAATACGTAATTTATTGAAATAAAGAAATTTAGCTTATGTTATTAAGTGTCGTAAGTGGCTTTTGTTAATTTTGAGTAAATTGAATTGAAAGTTTGAGGTCAAATAACTTAGCAAATAGCAGACCGATTTCTTCAAATTTATACAGACTACGCATGTGGAGTTTGACCATATAATTTTAAAATTTAGAGATCCTACCTCATTTTGGCAATGACTTAATGTGATTTTTGCTTAGAATTGGTTTGCCGTATGCGACGATTTGACACTTTTTTAACTTACCTAGAAACATACGACTCAAATTTTTTTAAAACATATGGAGAAACTATTTTGCTATTACATACGACGCTTTATTTCCAAATTTATAAATTTATTTATAAATAAGTTACCACATACGACATACGACAAAATAAGTCCTCTGAATCTCGGTAACGACGACGGAAACTGACCACGTCAAACGAAAGAGACACCTTCAATACATACGACACTTAATTTCTCAAGCGACGATATTAAGTACTCTCTTACATTATTCACATATGTAACTTCATACGTTTTATAACTATTTACTTGCTTTCAGCATTTTACTGCCAATAAAACATCATATCTTTTTGTAACCCAGTGACTCTTCTTTAAAATCTTTTAAAGCTTTTTTTAATATTTTTGCTTGCTAAAATAAAAAATTTTTTCGATGGAAATAGTCTGCAAAATTTACAATGGCTACTTACATCAGATTTTTCTTCACTATTCAATACTAGAAAGAAAGAATCTTAATAAAAAATAAAAATTTTAAATAAGAAATCTAATTTTCTTTTTTCAAAAAGGTGCAAGGTTTAAATTCATCTAAAATATATGGTTTCTTCGCAAAAAACACTTGAAATAATACGAATCTTACGATTTTTGCTGAGTGAATCAGACTCCGAAAAAATTTCTCGAACAATTTGACCCACCTTTCTGTATAACCCATTGTCCATGCAGGGTTAAGGATGGCAAGAATCAGAAAAACATTTATATGATGACTATTTACACCAATTATATTTAACGCCTATATTGATCAAATACTCAACTGTTCAATGATGCCAGACAGCTCCCATATATTTTCTAAGCTTAAACTGCCATAACTTACAACTTTCTGTAGCATCTGTGCTCAAATTAAGAAAGATGCAAAGTATTTTTGGAACATGTAAAAGATATAAGTAAATTTAGAATTTAGTCAAAACAAAAAAAAAATGCAATAACTCTTTATTTTCAAAAGATTCATTCCTTAAACTAAAATTTGTGTTTAAATGTCTCAGGCATACCTAAATACTTAAAATTTCAACATAATAAAAAAAAAATTCGACTTCTTACATAATACAAAATAGCATTGTTCCTAATCAATGACAAATGCTACTGAGTTAAATTTGTTCACAATTTACCTAAGAAGTTCATTTTCCAATGCTTTCATAGTAAATAGTATTTCAAAAGAGTTATTCATAAACTTACCTCTTAAAAATCATATCAGTTTTGTTGATTCGGAAAACAACAATTCTGAAAATCTACAAAAATTAAATAAAAATCCACTTTCATTCATTTATTACATTCAATTTAAATTACATAACATTCATTCATTATAAAAATATATCATTCATATCATCTATATATATAAAAATGAATGTATGTATGTGGGTATGTGGGTATGTGGATATGTGTGTAAATCACGTATAGACTCCAAAACCACCGATCCAAACTTTTTGAAATTTTTAGGGATACTGAAGCAACATTCTGTAAGTGTTCCTGTGAAGATTGGTGTTGATTGGATAAGGGGGCGTGGTACCTCCTATACAACCCAAATTGGCTCTATCGCCCACAAACCAAAAAAAATGCTATATATCAGACGGTTTTAGTCATATAAAACTAAGATTTGGTAATTTTGTTCAGATAGTTACTTTCGGTGACTGTACAAGAAATGGGCGTGATCATACTACATCTACGCCCACTTTTCATCAATCATTTTAATTCCTGAGATGTTCAAGTTTTGATAGTGAATCTTGGTATGCAGGTGCTATGGGTCCAAGTGGCAGTCATTATGTATATATAAATGTTGTCACGCCCACTTTCAACACCCACAAATCAGTAAAATGTTTTATATCAGACGGCTTTTGTCGTAGAAGACTAGGATTTGGTAATTTAGTTTATTTGATTACTCGCATATGGACCACACACTCTACCCACTACGCCACGGCCGCCACTTTTTTTACCCACAAATCAATAGAACTTCTATAAATCAGACAATTCTCATCGTTAAATACTAAAATTTGGTAATTAAGTTCATACGCTTACTCTCGACAGCTTTGCCAAAAATGTGCATGGTAGCACTATATCTGTGCCCACTCTTCAGCAATAATTTTATTTAATTTATTTATTTATTTATGTATTATAGTTAATTACAATTTAACAATTATAACTAAGTAAGCACTAGCTGGCAGGGCTATCGGTTAGAAATAATTTTTAATTCCTGAGATGTGAACGTTTTGATAGTCAAACTTGGTATGTAGGTGCTATGGGTCCAAGTGGCGATCAGTTTTTATATAAATTTTGTCACGCCCACAAATCCGTAAAAAGTATATAAATCAAAATTTATAGTAAAAGAATAAAATTTGGTAAATTAGTTTATATGTTTACTGCCAGAACCCTTAAAAAAATGGGCGTGTCGCACTTTATCTACGCCGACTTTTCAGAAATCATTGTAAGTTCTGAGCTGTATATGTTTTGATAGTGAAACTTGATATGTAGGTGCAATGGGACCAAGTGGCGGTCACTATATGTATAAATGTTGCCATGCCTACTTTTTCTGCTCATCTATCTAACAGTAAAAAATGTATGTTTGTATACTAAGGCTCCTCAAATAATATAGGTGTTTGGGTCGGTTGCTCAAAATAACGCTTTATGTTATGATGATTCCGCAAATATTTCGACAGTAGCGATAGCCATCCGTGAGCTAAAATAGTTTGAAATAATAAAAAAAAAAAAAAAAAAACGAAATGGCCATTTCAGCCCTTGAAAGCATATTGACCGATCTTCTTATGTTCTTAATAACAAACGGTCAGACTTAATAGTTATCTGCACGAATCAGTTTTTAATTTTTTCAGCCGGGTCAGAGGTAATGCGGATTTTAATTAATTTTTTAACTTTCTTTTTATATTATTTTCACTAAAATTCAAATTAAAATTTTTTTTTTGTTTTGCCATGTAACTTTTGGTCAAATAAATTATCTATTGATAAACTATAGTGTAAAGTGAAGAATTAAATGAAATTACAAAAAAATTTACACAATTTAGACATTTTACAATTTATTTGACTAAAATTAGTATTGGAAAAAATTCATTTGAATTTTAGTGAAAATAATATGAAAAAAGTTTAAACAATCCATAAAAATCCACATTATCTTTTGTCCAACGGAAAAAATTTAAGATTTTTTGATGCAAAAGAACTTTTCATTACTCCTTTTTCTGACCGTTTGTTTTTTTTTTTAACTACCATACCAGGCAATATTTTTAGACGACATTTTTTGGGTATCATCGTACCATAAGCCATGGATTATTTTGAAGAACTGGACTAAGCAACTTTTTTTTGTAAGGAGCGTGAGGCAAATATGTGTATATCACGTAAAGACTCCGAAACCGCTAAGCCAATTTTTATATAAAAGCCTTGAGAGGGTTCCTATGAAGTCTGGTGCCGATCGTAAAAGGCACCTAAAATACACCTAATATTTTTGATATCGAACAGTTTCGGTTTTTTTTTTTAGGTCGCACAGCCTCGGAATTCAGTATTCGACCTCAATTTACACATGCCGTTCCTCTGGTAACATTTTATGGGTGTTAGACGAGGGGCGTGGTACTTTTTCAGTACCCTAAATATTCGGTATAGTTTTCGAAATAAGGCACACATCAATAAAACTCGGTACGAACTTACTATAAAAGTATGGTTTCACTAAAGCTACACCCTCTTTTAGGGGATAAGCGCTGAGCGCAGCGAAGCGCGCCGGGTATAAGCTAGTTATCTATAAAGTTAGGATAAAAAAGTTGAGAAAAGCATGCAATTTCAATATCTAAAAACATTCTTATTATAATAGTTCGTATATGTTTTAGCTCCTATTCTTTCTTAGTTTATTTTTGAGAGTTTGTTTTTGAAATTAAGAAAATTTTGTGTTTAGAATTTTTTATTCAAATAAGTGTTTCAATCCATTTATACATATAATAATAGAATTCAAATACAATTTTTGTATGATCTATTTTTTTTAACTACAATTAATACACATGATTACCTAAATACATTTTTATTTTCAGTTTTTTGTTACATATCTATAGAAAATACATTGAGATAAATTGTTATATAAAATATATCCTCTTTTCTAAATAACAATATTATCAAATCTACTTATATTGGAATTACAAAATTCACAATTACTCACAATTCGCTTTCTTATACTTAGAGTACGATCGATGAAACCGAAGATTGCTAAGCCAAAAATACTATTCACAAAAATCGGGTTTTTATCAAAAATGTAACGTATAAAATTTTTTAAAGTGAAAAATATGAATAAAATTTAAATTTTTTTTTAATATGAAATAAAAACTGAAACAAAATTATTAGCTAGTTAAGAAATATATTGATTTCAACAGCCGATACCGAGATTCGAATATTAGTTTCATTAAGAACTAAGGGAAATTTTTTTTTAACTGTTTTTCTTTATACTTAACCTTAGGCGCTTCTACTGTAAACACTTCCATACAATCAATTTACTTTACGCTCATCTATACTACGAATAATCCTCTACTGCCTTTAATTTTTTTTTTGGTAAAAACATTCGTAGAGGCCTGTCTTTATATCAAAGAGACGAATATGTTTTTAAAATTTTTTACAACCAATATTTTTTTTTTTTTTTGGATTTGGTAAACGTTAATAGTCAAAAAGTAGTACTATTCGCTTGAGCAAAAAAGTGCTAAGAAGAGGTATATTAAAATTAACGTTGAAAGAAAATCAAGCAACTTTTAACAAAAAATAAGGTTTGTATTCTATGCAAATATAAAGAAATAAATTTTAATTATTATATTGAAAAAGTTTTTTAATATATTATTTTATTTGTACAAAAACTTACAAATTGCAAAGTAAGTAAGACTTTAGTTTAAAAAGTACAATTTTAGTATTACTTGAAATGTTATTTCTTCATCTAATAATTCCAATTGGGAGTGCTGTCATACTCACCAGTTGATCGACAGCATAATTTGAAGTTATATCAATTATTTCTTACTCAGTGGAAAGTTTCGAGTTAATTGACGATTTCTGTCGTCGACTAGGAAATCGTATAAGATTACTTATTATTCCGATTATATAACTATATATTATTATATAACACTTCCAGTTGAAAGAATACATCACATACTACTTATAATTTTTTTGGATCGATTCATCCACAGGAAGTATTTATTTTGTTTATTGTTTTATTTCCGCTTATTTTATCAAAAATAATAAATTTCGTGTTTCTTCACGACTTTCGAACTTTCACAAACAACAGTTTGTGTAACAACCATAAGTCTGTAAAAAAAAAAACAAGTACAGATACAAAACCTTGAACAGTTCTCACCCCATTATCAATATCGTTTTTGGCAAATAAAATTTAATTCAAGTATATATATATTAAAAAATGGTGCCGGGCAGTAGAGAATTAAATGATATATTTATACTATTTTATCAACAACAAGATATTTATTCATTTTAATTATTAATTATTTTCAATGCGGGTGCAAGTTCATTGATCAACCGGTGCACCCATAACATTTAATCATTTGCCTTTATCTTATATTCTTCTTTAGACTTATTTTAAAATTTTTATTCTGAAAATCCATAAAAATCAAATAAAAATCCACTTTCCTTCATTTATTAATTAAGAAATGTATTTATCAATCATATCATTATCTATAAAGTAAGGATAAAAAAGTTGAGAAAAGTATACAATTTCAATGTCTAGAAACATTCATTTTATAATGGTCCTTATATGCTTTAACTCTTTTGCACCTTGCTAAGAAAATCAAAATCTTGTAGCTTATTTTTTTGAATTTGTTTTTGAAATTAAGATAATTTTGTGTTTAGACTTTTTTATTCAAATAAGTGTTTCAATAAATTTATACATATAATAATAGAATTCAATAACAATTTTTGTATGTTATATTTTTTTAACTACAATTAATACACATGTTTATCTAAATACATTTTTGTTTTCATTTTTTTGTTACATATATACATATAGACAATACATTGAGAAAAATTGTTATATAAAATATATACTCTTTTCTAAATAACAATCTTATCAAATCTACTTGTATTGGAATTATTTAATTCACAATTGCTCACAATTCGCTTTCTTATACTTATAGTACGATCGATGAAACCGAAAATTGCTAAGCCAAAAATACTATTCACAAAAATCATTTTTTTTTTTCAAAAATGTAACATGTCAAATTTTTTATAGTAAAAAATATGAATAAGTTTTAAAATGTTTTGCATATAAAATAAAATCTGACAGAAAATTATTAGCTAGTTATGAAATGAAATGACTTCAACAGCCGATAACGATATTTAAATATAAGTTTTATTAAGAACTAAGGAAGATTTTTTTTTTTTTTAAAGCTGTCTTTCTTTATTCTTAACCTTAGGCGATTCTACTGTAAAAACTTCTATACAAGCAATTTACTTTACGCTCATCTATACTAGGAATAATCCTCTACTGCCTGTAATTTTTAGGGGCATGTTTTTATGTCAAAGAGTCGAATATGATTCTAAAAATTTGTACAATTAATATTTTTTTGGGTTTGGTGAACGTTGACCATCAAAAGGTGGTACTATTCACTTGAGCAAAGAAGTGCTTAAAAAAGTTTTATTAAATTTAACTTTGAAAGAAAATCAAGTCACTTTTTTTCATAAAAATTAAGGTTTGCGTTCTATGCAAATGTAAAAGGAATAAATTTTGATTCTTTATTGAAAATTTTTTTTTATATAATTTTGTTTTATACGAAAACTTATATATTGTAAAGTAAGTAAAACTTTTATTTAAACAATTTAATTTTAGCATTACTTTAAATGTTATTTTGTATCTATGATTTTATATCATAATTTGCTGTTTAGTTTTTGTCACTTTTTTAGACAATAAAGTCAATTTAAACTCACCAGAAGTTATTTCAATTATTTCTTCCTCAGTGGAAAAATTTCGAGTTAATCGACGATACCTGTCTCGAATTGAAAATCGTATGAAATTACTTGTCATTCCGATTCTAGCTGTCAAAAGGCTATCTACCATTACACGCAAATACGGGCAAAAACACTGATTTTTTTATTTTATACCACTTCAAGTTAAAAGAATAAATCATATGGGCATTTCCAAACTAGCGTTACGTACGATTTTAACGAAGAAATATTAAATAATTTAATAAAAAAGTCAATTCTTAAAAAGTCTTTTTATAATTGCGTAGTAATTAAGTAGCACTGTACTTAGTAAAAGAATTACGGCAACCGATCCTAAGGATTTAAAGATATTAGCAATTCTATGCTCTGGCGTGACGTTACAAAAAACAGAAGTAGTTTTCGACTTGAATTACAAAATTTGCAAACTCTGCGAAATTTAAAAATCTTTTCCCGTTTTTTTGTTATCAGGCTTATAGCATGTTCAGAGCAACTTGATTAAACATGTTAAACAAAAATGAGCTTCTAATTTAACACATTGTTCACACCACCTGAAATAGTTTTTAGCGTCGTTTGTTTAGATTTTGAAAACGTATAGTTTTTAAAAAATTTATTGCCGAAAAGAATATTTCGAACAATTCAAGTTGTTAATTAATTTGCAATGCAATTTTGCCGAAATACAGGAAATGTCATCAAGAAAAGCTCCTCATATTCTCCTGTAAGAGATACAACTTCAATTTTTAACACGCCATTTCATTATACAGTGGACCTGAAGTAACGTGAACTAAATTTTGCACTGATTACACTGATTGAAGATTGACATATTTCCGTATTAAACACTTTTTTATTAAAAACTTCTATAAATTTAACATTTTTTAGTGTTATACAGAAAAAATTTCTTGAACCTTGAAGGTTGCTTTTGAAGATTTTGCACCGATTTTTTTGTTTTTATAAAATTTTAACGTTGTTTTTGCAAATTCGTAAGTTTATGTTGCACAGCTTTCCAAACTTTCACGCTACAGAGTAGTCAATATAAAAAAGAGACCGTTCATGTTATCCTATGTTCACGCCATCTCGAGTTCACTGTATATACATTTTTTCTGTTTGAAAATTTCAAAAAATTAATTGAAAATTTGTGTCAGATTTATTTCAAATATTTATAGACTTCTTTCAGACTAGGTGTGTTAAATAAGTAAAGAAAAAGCTTTTCTGACATTTTCTGGCGTCAGCAGGAACTTAAAACAACTGTCGAACGCGTTTAATAATTTAACTCGTTTCCAACAACAATTGTACACATTTTACTTCATCAAAAATTCATTTGAGAACTTGCTTTTCACTTAAACTCCATTAACTCGATTTAACATAATTAAGGGCTCGGCTTGAAGATGGCATTAGTCATCTGACGCAACGTTACTGGCGTTACGTTACTTAAAATTCCATTGTAATTGTAATAATCAAGTGAGTAAATAAGTATTTATGTAATTAAGTAATTGTAAAACAAATATAATAAATTGTGCCACTCCTAGCCTCAACCATTTTTCATTAATTTTAGCCAATGCCTTCCATTTTCACTAAAACAAAATCTTTACGAACACTTTACTAAACATTTACTAAAAAAAAAAAAATTACATTTGTGAAAAAGTAAAGACGATTTGATCATAATGGCAGATGAGTTTATGTTCAAATTGCTTAAATCAATAACATTAAAATGTTTTACTAAAATAATATCAATAAACAATAAGTTTTTAATAACTTTTAATTTTTTGGTCACGGTGGACTTTTTTGTGGAAATGCTCATATTGTACTTACTTACAATTTTTTTTTTTGGATCGATTCATCCCCTGGAAGAATTTTATTTATTGTTTTATTTTCGCTTATATTATTAAAAACTATTAATTTTGAATTTTTTCACGACTTTCAAACTTTCACAAACAACAGTTTGTGTTCCTGTTGTTCCCACCAATTTTCAATATTTTTTTATTTTTTGGCAAATAAAATTTTATTCAAGAATACGTATATATATTTGAATTATTTAAAAAAATATCGTCTAAAAGCGGTGCAGGGCAGTAGAGAATTATATGATACACTTATACAATTTTACTAACAATAAGATATTTATTCATTTCAATAAATAATTATTTTCTATGCGGGTGCAAGTTCATTGATCGACCAGTGCACCCATAACAATTAATCATTTGTCTTTATCTAATATTATTTAAACTTATTTAAATTATTTTTTCATACGCTGAAGTGACTTCAAGTAACTTTTGTAGCTGGATAGTATTCCATAACTTTGCAACACTTGCCAGGCCACATCATTTAGCACAAAATGTTTTTGATTTTAGCCAATATCTAAACTTCTGAACATCAGCTCAAGTTAACCCTAGTTATAAATTTGGAAAAAGTAAAACAAAAAACATTCAAAAATTTCATAAACATATTCACAAATTGTTTGATTGTTATTATTTCTATAACTATTTTATTTAGTATGAATGTGTTTTGTTATTTTATGCATATTTTTTTATTAAGTATTTTTAATAAATAATTTAAGTAGCGCATATATCCTGTCAGATTTGAATCGTACTATGAAAATTCGAATTATGTAATCTCGAATTCCAATTTTCATGGAACCACCCATCCAATAACTTCAAAATAATAACTCAAAATGTTGGCTTCTATCACTAACTCTCGTTTTTTTCATTGTTTCTACAATTTTGGCAAAATCATTAAAAAAAAAATTAAATAACAATCAACAACAATAGAACATATAATTAAAGCAATAAATAATAAATTATGCAAATCAAGAAGATTATGGTTTGCAAAATTTGTATTCATATTTTATTTTATATGCTACTTCTGAAAAGTTTTTAGTTATTTAGTTTCATTTTATTACCACATATTTTGTGTCGACATAAACTTGTTTGTCAACAAACAACATAAATATTCCTTTATTACTGTTAATATTTTGTTATTTCATTTCAATAATTACTAGCCTAAGACATCATGTACATGTAGCATTATTGAAGTTATAATCTTCAATATATTTGACATAAAATTATTTGAATATCCTGTATAATAGAGTGTATTTTGAACATATAACATTTACACAACCTACCAGTATGCTTACTTTATGGGCAAACACTATGTTTCTTCAAAAATTACACAGTACAATACATAGAAGAAAAAACATAAGAGATTTCAATCAAATGATTATATTAGAGGAGGCTGGAGACATTTAAAATTTTAGGTCTGATATGGAATATATGGATTTTACATATGGGGCATTCCACACGATATTTGCCCAAAATTTGTTTTTTTTTTCAAAAAGTTTTTTACCGTTCATTAGTGAAAAATATTTGATACTATTTTTTTTATTTATTTTACGATTGTAAAAATTTTACGACTGCAATAACTAACGAAGATTGAAAAATTTGTACTAATCAAGAAATGTTTGCCTTTTGCCTGCTTTCGAATGATGTATACTAAAACTTAATCTTATTGTCTTTTTAATAAGAAAAATTGAGATTTGCAACACATAGAATTTTTCAAACTTGGACAAAATTTTTTAAATTTTTTTTTATTATAAAAAAAAAGAAGCAAAAACATTATTCTTAATGCTGGCAAATTTGAGAGTGGAGAGTTGAATACTTACGAAGCAATGCATTTTCCAATCGCAACTTGTTCGTGCGAAGCTAAACTAAGTGCGACTCGCTTGACTTAAGAGTATCTTTGTCAAAAAAAAAAAAAAAATTTTTCGTGGCTAAAATTTTTTTTTTTAAAAAATCTTCAATTATGTTTAAAGAATATGCAAAAAATTTTTTTTTTTTAAAAAATGTGAACCATAAATATTTTTATAAGCGTATCTAGCGCGCGCCGCCGAGCACCTGGTTTCATCAATTTGAATAGAATTTTAATCTCTCACTGGGCTCCCCGCGTTGATGGAAAGTTTGCATTCTTCAAAAAAAAAGCTAATATTTTGGAATCTCGAAGACGTCTTTAAAAAATTCATACGTGAAAATAAAGGTATTAAAATAGGTTTATTAAAATTTTGTTCACTTCGACTAGACCACGACGCACAGTGTCGCGGTTGCGGACAAAAGTCGAAAAATATTTTTTGTAGGATTTTAAAAAAACTAAGTATACATAATATACAGTCTGTACATAAGTACAGACAAGAGTCTTATTATTTTAGGTCTTAAAGGATTTTACTATATCTTTTCAGTTACAAGCATGCCACGCGCCTTAATGTAGCTCTGAAATGTCATGCAATTTCATTTTTCAGAGTTTAGTACTCTAGATTTCAAAACACATCGTAAATTTCAGTATTGTAAATTTGCAGTATTATTTTCACATATATTCACATAATATAGCGTCAATTTTTTTATAAGAAGTGGTAGGAAGAAAAAAAAAAGCTGTACTATCTATATAACCTAAAAAAACCACAGATATAAGTTTCTTAAAAACAGATATAAGTTTCTTATTTTTATTTTTTTTTTTTTTTTGTATTTTTAACAATGCTTTTTAAGTATTTTCTTTAAATTTGGTTTGTAAAAACTCACAAGCACACAAGTTAAGAGCATTTTTTTAGAGCATATTTTTGCTAAAATTCTAAAACTTGTATTGGAAAAATTAAATAATTTCAAAATGTTTAAAACGCAAAAAAAAAATAACGTGTTGTTACTTATTTTTATCTCTTAGTATGTTTTTAATTAATGCTTGCTTACTACTTGCCGAAAAAGGTTGGCTGCGGAAAAATTGCAAAAGTTTCCAAAAGTTTGAAACTCGGTTATATGGGCGGTTGGCGCATTAGTCTGCCGATTTGATTTATTTTTCACGCCAACTATTTGTTGCTATAAAGTAATTATGGGTATAAAATTGGGTATGGGATGCGTATGAGTAATGGGTATAAAAGTTTTTATTCTTCTAGAATAATTTTTTGGGGAAATATACCATATTACCGATTTCGGCATATTAGTGTACCGATTTGATTAATTTTTACCAGGCCCGTAGATAAGGGGAAGGTTTTAGGTGTTCAACCCCCCCCCCCCCCCTCCCCCTTATGGTCCAGAAAGTATAAAGAAATAACGCAAATGAGACTATTAAATTCAAAATGTGATTTTTTTTTGTTTTAGATAAACTGTGATAATGATGTGAATTTTTGATGATGTAGAAATTTTTTTGGACAAGTGAATGATTAATTTTGTTTATAAGAGTCATAATCATTATATTGGAATTCATCTCCAAGGAGATTGTATATTAAAAATCAGTTTCAATGCTCAAAAAGTCCCTGATATCCAGTAAAATATATATATGGAAATATGCCTAGAACGAATACAATTTTGTAAATTGAAGAAAATTGGCATGACATTTTTTATGCCATATCTACCCAGCAAACCTGTTAAATGAAACTGTTAAATTTTTAAAGATCTTAAAATATATTCTTTTTAATTTATTTAAATTGTCGAAATCGTTCTCGACAACAGTAATATTTTAGCCCTTAACGATAACTCGAACTAGGGTTCACACAGGTTCAAATAGTTGTACACATGCTGGGGATCAATAAAAGCGTAAGATAGCCAAAACGAAACCAAATCTAAAGACTAAAATTTTTTTTCTCCCGTTTATATGAAATGTCCATAAAAGTTGTGAATACAGCTTCACCAGCTGAACTTATTAAAAAAATGTTTGAATGCATTTTTCATAGCTGATTTTAATTTTGATTTTAATAAACTGCAAGAAATCTAACCTATTTTTACCGTTCACATTAATATTGTTGAATTAGTAAAATTTTGTCCCACACATTTTTTAGAAAGGCGATAATTTTTTGGGGAAATATAGCAAATTTGAGAGGTAGGCGTATTAGTTGGTCGATTTGGTTTATTTAAACACCAACTATTTCTTGCTATGAAGTTATTTTACGTATACGTGCCAAATTTTATTCATCTGGAATAGTTTTTTGGGGAAATATACCTGATTACCGATTTCGATATGGGAGGCGACCGTGTTAGTCAACCGATTTGGTTCGTTTTCACACCAACTATTAATTGTAACAAAAAAATCTTTGAGTCTTTTCATTCATCCCATTTCAACGAAATATTGTGTGAATAGTTCTTTTGTCGTAAAACTTATTTCCAAGAAATTTCATGATCCTGCGGCAACTCCTTCTATTTTTGTCCGTGGCGTATATGGAACCGCGTCACTGTGCGACGTCCGCAACTGAATTGTACGAGTGAGTTAAAAAAGCATCTTCTCTGCCTAATATTTCAGTGATAAATGTTCAGAAGATTATGCAAAAGTAAAAAAAAAAATTATCCAGAATCATTTTGAATAATGCGAAACCATATCAGAAACACAATCATTTCACGATGTTGAGCCGAACGAAGACTTCAAATTAAAAATGAATGAATTCTTGCGACTCTTTTGAAATATTAGGGGTTTTAAATCAGAAATCAACTAAGCACTATCAGAATAAACTAAGCAGTTTTAAAGCTTTTCAATGAACCTTTCGATTGAAAAAAATAAGCTTAACTAAAATAAAATGGATTGCATTGATTTTCTATTATGTGGCATATCATGTTCTTGTAATAAGCCATTTAATTTTGGCGTAACTATTTTGTGAGCTTTCGAATGAAACGTAGTTGTGGAGAATATTTAAATCAAGCGAGTCGCACTGACTTTCGCTTCGCAAGTAAAAGTTGCGATTGAAAAATTCATTGCTCCGTATGTGTTCAACTCTCCACTCTCAAATTTTACCAGTATTAGTGTCCGTATGACACTACGTTTTTCTTCTGTTGTTTTAGTGTATTTTCATTTAAAATAGTGTCGAAAAACAGACTAAAATTAAATTACAAAAACAACTCTTCAATATGTTCGAGAGAAACAAATGCTTTGCGTAAAACATTAATTTTTGACATTTCGTTGCCGGCTGAAAAAAAATTGTTCAATGTGCGTTCAGCTAAAAATTGACTATTTCAAAAATATAAAAGATGAAACTTAAGTGGACAGACGAATTTGTTTTATTTTTAATTAATAGAGTTCACAGTACAGACTTTATATGGAAACACACGCTGCAATCATATATGTAAGTTTATTTATAAAAAAAACAAGCGTGCTTACTCTGGTAGACGAAATAAATCAAATTTTAACGGCAAATGTACCATTTGAATACGGTTAGTTTGAAGTAAGCTTATATTCAATTAACATAGTTATTACTTACATTATTTTTTAAGATGAAATTATCCACAAATGGTGCAACATAAAGTCTTACTTCAATTCAGAGAAGCACAGAATGGACAAGGCGAGGAGAAGTGGAGCTGGCGCAGACGAAAACTTAGAGAGCTCCTGGAAGTTTTATGAACATTTGCAATTTCTACAAGTTGTAAATGCGCATACTCCCTCAGTCAATAATTTTAATAAGAAAAGTTTAGAGGTAAGTTTTTAATTATTGAAAATTGCTCAAAACGATATTGCCAAAATGTCTCAAAACGAAATTGCTAACAATTCGTAGCATTTGCTACTACCGACGGCTTACATTAAATTTTCTAAATACATTTGTTCTCTTGCAGAACCTGAGCCTGGTGAACAACAGGCGTGAGCCTGGTGAACAACAGGCGTGAGCCTGGTGAACAACTGAAGTCTGACGAAAGTTTTGGTGATGACTTCGGCACAGAGTTGTCAATTTCATTAATCGAAGATAGCTCAGAGTTTGTTTCAATCACCACGGATGTATCAACAAGCAACACCAGTAATAAGCCGGCCAATATAACTGAGAATACTTCTAAAAAATCTCCAATTGAAATCGTGTCGCATGTCATGATTGCTTCACAGACAGATAAAATGGAAAATCTTGCAAAACTTGCAAACAGTAGCAAGTTGCCTCATTTAGCCAAAAAACGACGTATAAAAAATAATGCTGATTTAAATCAAAACGCTACTTCTTTGATTGAATCATCACAAAATTTATCGAATGCATTTTGTGCTGCATCAAAACTAAAAAAGGCTTCGGCAGTCGTCGTTTTGATTGACTGAAACTGTTCGCAAAACCGAAAGTCGAAGCAGCAGCAGTTATTCAAATTTCGTAAGTCGACGCAGCATCAGTTTTTCAACAGTCGTAGCAGACTATTTTGCGTTTATGATTTTTGCTTATTATTTCTAACTTTAGTTTGATCGCTCGCTTTATTAAATTTTTTTCAATTTTGTTATGGTTATGATTGCATTTTTAGTATAATTGTACAAAAGTTAGAAAGAATAAGCAGAAATTAAAGGCGCAAAACGACCATTTAAAAACTTATGCTACTTCGACTTACGAAAGTTTAACAGTTCAACAGTTTTCAGTTAATCAAAACGAAGACTGCCCAAGTTGTCGACTGCCGAAGCACTTTGCAAACTATTGAAACTAGTTTTCTGCTTCTGCTTATGCTGCGACTGTTTGATTTTCCGAGAGCACAAGTTGAAGCAGTCGATATGCTTTGAAGTTATGAAAACAGTTAGTGCTTAAAAAAGCAATAAATTTACGACTTTTGTTATTTTCACTGCAGCAATTTAATCACTGAAATGCATGACATAGTGATAAATCTTCAATGTGATTAATTGAAACGTAATGAGTTTATGTAATATTGAATATCTATAATTGTCATAGTAAACATAAATGATGGAAATTTCTATCTTTAAGAACACTACAAACTTCAGTTTTATTATGATTCTATATAAGATTATTAGAAATTCTAATGAGGTTTAGCTAAGAGCACTTTATTTTAGTAGCTGTTAAACAGTAGAATTATTAATTTAATGCAGAAAAATAGTATATATAAAAATAGTTTTTCTGATTTCATCAGCACTCCTTTTTGGTATATTTCTTTCAGATGAAGTTGATATGTCCAACTTCTTTTTTTCGTAAATAGTTGTGTACACAAACCCAAGAGAGAATAATCTGAATAGCTGCAGCTGGAGAGCGATATATTGGTGAAAATAAAACTCGAAATCGGTTTGCAAGTATGCCAAATCCACAACACGCCTGCTCTTCGAAAGCACGTAGTTGCATTTTATTTCACTTGGTGTAAGCCGTAGATGAGAGTTGAGGCTTAATTAAATAATTTTTAAGTACTAAGATGATGCCTTATCTCCTAAAAGCACAAACAGCGAATGAGTTGACGTTAAAGGAAGAGCACTTGGAGAAGGTATATGTACTTCATTATTTTCAATTGCGTATTCTAGGTCCGAGTTCAGCCAAATCCCAGCATCACCAACTCGCCCATTAACACCAACTCGCCCATTAACACCAACATCGGCATAAATAAAACGATAGTTGGCATCTGCGATTGCTATCAATACGCAGGAATGATATGCTTTGTAATTAAAATACGTAGAGCCTGCTTTCCTCAGTGGCAGTATTTTGCAATGCTTTCCTAAAAGTTATAATTATTTTTTTAAATTTAGCTGCTTTTAATACTCGTTTACCATCTATAGTGCCGATGCAATTCGGATATCCCCACATTTGATAGAAATCTTTAGAAATATTCCGCCAATTTTGCTCATTTGACGAGAACTTTAAATATTTCTCATTTAATTCCAAGTATATTGCAGAAATTGATTCCTTTAATATCCTGGAAATAGTTGACTGCTGAATTCTGAATGGCAGTTGGAGTGACATTTGGGTTTCCCCTAAATTATAAATATATGTTAAAAGTACTACGAAAATGGGTTTCTCGTACCAGTGGCTAGAGATCGCAATGTAACTTGCAACCGCTCCTCTGGGCTAATGCAGTTCCGGAATTTTGTATCCTGCTTGCTGATATAGGGGCGTACTTCTAATAGGAATGCAATTTGAGCTGGAGTAATTCTTAAAATTTTTCTATACAGCTTTGTATCCTCACATTGGATTTCCCTCAATAGTTTATGGCTAAATCCTAAGAAGAGTACATATATACATCTAACACAAAAAAGTACAATACTATTCAAATCGAATCCTTGCCATCCGTTTCTCTTTTCAAAAGCCATTGCGCAGCGTATTAAGTTTTTTATAATAGTTTTCTTTTTGGCTTCGTGTATCAAGGCAGCAGCGTTTAACAAACAACTTGTTGCAATGTATAGGGCTTTTATGTCCATTTCGGTTGTATTTATAAATAACACATTCGGCCAAATAAGGAAAAATTTAAGAAATACAGACATTTGTCAAAAAACCTAAGATAATAAGAATTGCGTAAAAAAAAAATGTTTGACATTTCGTTGGCGGCTGAAAAATTTGAAATTCCATAGAAATAAGAGATAAGGAAGTATGTTCACACTAATACAGAAACATTCACTCAGGGCCGTATTCGGTTGATGCGTACAGCTCGGCTCAATTTTTCTGATTGGAATTGCATATCGTCGTTGAGCGTGCAATACCACTCATCAGCCACTTCAGCCACTTGCAATACCGCGTATATTGCAAAAAGGCCAACATTTAAATTTGGATTTTAATTAAATTTGATTTAATTAATAAAGAGCGGATTTTTCATTAAATGTTGCTTTCAGAACAAAGCAAGTATCTAATTTTCAATAAATGTTTTTAGTTTAGTTGAAAATCCATTCAATAGTTTAAAAGAAAGCAGTTTTTCTGCACTCCTGTGGAATTTTAGTATCACCGGGTGTGTGTGTGTGTGTATGAGCAAGTGGCGGATACGCGATTTTGCACGCCAAACGACGATATGAAATAAGTTTCTGTATAACAATTTTCGTATTGAAAAAGTTAAGTTAAGTATATATCATACATATTAAGTATGTATGTGGGTATGTGGGTATGTGGGTATGTGCGTATGTGGATATGTGTGTAAATCACGTATAGACTCCAAAACCACCGATCCAAACTTTATGAAATTTTTAGGGATACTGAAGCAACATTCTGTAAGTGTTCCTGTGAAGGTTAGTGTTGATTGGATAAGGGGGCGTGGTACCTCCCATACAACCCAAATTGGCTCTATCGCCCACAAACCAAAAAAAATGCTATATATCAGACGGTTTTAATCATATAAAACTAAGATTTGGTAATTTTGTTCAGATAGTTACTCTTGGTGACTGTACAAGAAATGGGCGTGATCATACTACATCTACGCCCACTTTTCATCAATCATTTTAATTCCTGAGAATTCCTTCTACCGCCCACAAATCAGTAAAAATGATTTAAATCAGACGGCTTTTGCCGTAGAAGACTAAGAGTTAGTAATTTATTTTAAATGATTACTGTCAGCCAAGTGTACAAGAAAGGGACATGGCCGCACTATATCTACGCCCACTTTATCGAAATCATGCTTATACCTGAGCTGTACACGTTTTGATAGTGAATCTTTGTGTGCTGGTACTATGGATTCAAGTGGCAGTCATTATGTATTTATAAATGTTGTCACGCCCACTTTCAACACCCACAAATCAGTAAAATGCTTTATATCAGACGGCTTTTGTCGTAGAAGACTAGGATTTGGTAATTTAGTTTATTTGATTACTGTCGGCCAATGCACAAAAAATGGGCATGGCCATACTATATCTACGCCCACTTTCTCGAAATCATGCTTATTCCTGAGTTGTACACGTTTTGATAGGGAATCTTAGTATGCAGGTGCTATGGTTCCAAGTGACAGTCACTATCAGATCTATTCAGTATTTTTCATATATCTATGTGTTAGTTGTAATTTTTTTTTTTGCAAAACATATACAAATTTTTTCACGTCCACTTTTAACGCACACAAATCAGTAAAAATGCTTTATATTAGACAGCTTTTACTGTAGAAGACTAAGAATTAGTAACTTTGTACATAAGGTCACTGTCGGCAACTGTTAAAAAATGGGCGTGGTCGCACCATATCTACGCCCACTTTTCTGAAATCAGGCTTATTCCTGCGTTGTACGCGTTTTGATAGTAACACTTCATATTATATATATATATATATTTAAAATTTGCCACACCAACTTGTACCACCCGCAAATAAAAAAAAAAAAAAACTCGAAATGGCGAATTTTAGCCCTTGAAAGGACTTTGACCTATCTTCTTATGATGAATAGTGTTGTGCGTGTTGTGGAATGTTTGAACACAAATGATCGAGAACTGGACCTACAAGTTTTATGCCGACTCCAAACGGCTTATGTTCTCAAGAAGCTTTTCATGGCAGTTTTTACTCTCTGAGGTTTGCCATTGTCAGCAGAGAGGTGGCGGCCGAACAGAAAAATGAATTCAATTAAAAAAATTTCTGTGTCAGGTGGAATTTGAACCAGGGTTTCTCTCTCGCATATGGACCACACACTCTACCCACTACGCCACGGCCGCCACTTTTTTTACCCACAAATCAATAGAACTTCTATTAATCAGACGATTCTCATCGCTAAATACTAAAATTTTATAGTTAAGTTCATACGCTTACTCTCGACAGCTTTGCAAAAAATGTGCATGGTAGCACTATATCTGTGCCCACTCTTCAGCAATAATTTTATTTAATTTATTTATTTATTTATTTATTATAGTTAATTACAATTTAACAATTATAACTAAGTAAGCACTAGCTGGCAAGGCTATCGGTTAGAAATAATTTTTAATTCCTGAGATGTGAACGTTTTGATAGTCAAACTTGGTATGTAGGTGCTATGGGTCCAAGTGGCGATCAGTTTTTATATAAATTTTGTCACGCCCACAAATCCGTAAAAGTATATAAATCAAAATTTAAAGGAAAAGAATAAAATTTGGTAAATTAGTTAATATGTTTACTGCCAGAACCCTTCAAAAAATGGGCGTGTCGCACTTTTTCTAAGCCGACTTTTCAGAAATCATTGTAATTTCTGAGCTGTACATGTTTTGATAGTGAAACTTGATATGTAGGTGCAATGGGACCAAGTGGCGGTCACTATATGTATAAATGTTGCCATGCCTACTTTTCTGCTCATCTATCTAACAGTAAAAAATGTATGTTTGTATACTAAGGCTCCTCAAATAATATAGGTGTTTGGGTCGGTTGCTCAAAATAACGCTTTATGTTCTGATGATTCCCCAAATATTTCGACAGTAGCGATAGCCATCCGTGAGCTAAAATAGTTTGAAATAATAAAAAAAAAAAAACAAAAACGAAATGGCCATTTCAGCCCTTAAAAGGATATTGACCGATCTTCTTATGTTCTTAATAACAAACGGTCTGACTTAATAGTTATCTGCACGAATCAGTTTTTAATTTTTTCAGTCGGGTCAGAGGTAATGCGGATTTTAATTAATTTTTTAACTTTCTTTTTATACTATTTTCACTAAAATTCAAATTAAAATTTTTTTTTTGTTTTGCCATGTAACTTTTGGTCAAATAAATTATCTATTGATAAAATATAGTGTAAAGTGAAGAATTAAATGAAATTACAAAAAAATTTACACATTTTTTACATTTTACAATTTATTTGACTAAAATTAGTATTGGAAAAAATTCATTTGAATTTTAGTGAAAATAATATGAAAAAAGTTTAAACAATCCATAAAAATCCACATTATCTTTGGTCCAACGGAAAAAATTTAAGATTTTTTGATGCAAAAGAACTTTTCATAACTCTTGTTGCTGACCGTTTGTTTTTTTTGAACTACCATACCAGGCAATATTTTTAGACGACATTTTTTGGGTATCATCGTAACATAAGCCATGGATTATTTTGAAGAACTGGACTAAGCAACTTTTTTTGTAAGGAGCGTGAGGCGAATTAATGTATATACGTGTGTGAGTATATGTGTATATCACGTAAAGACTCCGAAACCGCTAAGCCAATTTTTATATAAAAGCCTTGAGAGGGTTCCTATGAAGTCTGGTGCCGATCGTAAAAGGCACCTAAAATACACCTAAAATTTTTGATATCGAACAGTTTCGGTTTTTTTTTTTTAGGTCGCACAGCCTCGGAATTCAGTATTCGACCTCAATTTACACATGCCGTTCCTCTGGTAACATTTTATGGGTGTTAGACGAGGGGCGTGGTACTTTTTCAGTACCCTAAATATTCGGTATAGTTTTCGAAATAAGGCACACATCAATAAAACTCGGTACGAACTTACTATAAAAGTATGGGTTCACTAAAGCTACACCCTCTTTTAGGGGATAAGCGCTGAGCGCTGCGAAGCGCGCCGGGTATAAGCTAGTAATGCCAATAAAAAGCAATAAACAAACAAAATGTATTATTAATTTACTCGTTATAACAAAGGCGCCCTGTAAATATGACACCATGAAAAATGAATGCGTCCCTGAAGTCAAGCTTGTGCTTTGACAGATCCGATAGCTTATAAATTTGTTTTGTTTTGCTCGGCAAGCGCAAATGTCACAACTTTCGAGCACTGACATCTGAAAAAATGCCTCAGTACACGTACAGTGTATTTGAGCACAACAGCACTTCCTTATGTTTTATTTCTATGTGAAATTCAAATAAGAAAAATTGACAAAATACAGACATTTGTCAAAAAACCTAACGAAATACGAATTGGCTACTATGCTTTGAGCAGGCTAGTTTGTTTTTCATTTGTTTTTAATTTGTTTTTCAGCAAATAGCTTTCTCGTATACACCAGTACGGATACCGAATATGACCTGCTCTTTCGCTCGGAAAACAGCATGAAACAAACATACGGGCATAAGAATAATGTTTTCGCTTCTTTTTTTATTAATAAAAAAAAAGTTCTGTCCAAGTTTGATAAATTCTATCAGCCTTACTAAAAAACTGATATTAAAGTTTAGCGTCAGCTTTTTAATTTAGTAGCAGCTGTAGCCTCTGTTAAGCTTATGCTAAAAAATCTTTTTAGAGCTGGCACTAATTAGAGCCAGCACTAAATTAGTTTTTTGGTAAGGCTGTATGTGTTACAAATCTCAATTTTTTTCATTAAAACAACAATATGATTAAGTTTTAGTATACACCACTCGAAAGCTGTAAAAAAGGCACACTTTTCATGTTCGTACAAATTTTTCTATCTTCGTTAATTGTTGCAGTAAAAAATGTAATTTTTTACAATCGTGAAATAAAAAAAAATGTTCTCAGGAATTCCTTATATTGTATTGAAATAAAAAATACGTATCAAATTTTTTTTCACTAATGAGCGGTAAAAAACCTTTTTTGAAAAAATAAAGTTTAGTGGCAAATATCGAGTATGCACCATACACACTTTATTAAGCAATTTACAAACATATAGAGTAAAAAAAACTTGTAAGGATATACCTTTGATATAGTTTTTGGGTTAACATGCTTATAGTAACATTATATGAGAAATATTTTTGTAAAATATTTTAACCTTCTAGCATCCTTTCTTTATCGGCATTTCTTCTATTCAAAAATATTTCAGAAAGTAAATGTGCTTTGCACAATTAACTACTATGATAAAAAAAAATAACTGAATGCAAAAAGGAGTGAAAGAAAATAAATGCTAAAGCCTGTATGATACTTCATTTAATTGTTCATTGAAAATGATAACTAGAGCAGTTCAAATAGTACGAATGCACAGATTCAATTGGTGTGAGTGAGTACGCATATAGTACGAATTGGAGAAAAAAATGTGGAACGGACTGTATTTTCATAGCATTGTTTTTGCCGTTTCTTTCAATTCGTTTGTCGTTAAGTTTTGATCAAATATTTACTGTCAAATATTTTGCTGTCAATAATTAACTTGACATTTTTAGAGTAAACAAAACTTTTTAAGAAAATTGGATGCTGAATTGGAAGTGATGTGTGAAAATTAATTTATTAAATGCAGCTGCTCTTAAAAACACCAGAGCAGCCCACGCGCCACTTGTTTTCAGATTTTAAAATTGGACAAAAAAACATATGTAAATATGTTGGACATATGTAAAGGTACTGTAGCAAAGATTTGAGAGTACACCATTTGATGTACATTTGATGTTACATTTGATATAAACATCATTCCGTAGTATAAGCTACATGCTGTGAAAAGCATTCCTCCAATTTAATAGGATCTGATTGCATTTGTAATTGAAATAAATTGAAATAAATTGTAATTGAAACGATTATGTATTAAGTTTTAATTCCATTTTTATTGTGTGTGAGTCAGTCCAAACCAACTGATCCAGCACTGCTGATATTTTAACTAAATATTATTCAATGTATTTGAATCTGAGAACTGCTTTGAAATAATATTTTTTTCTATTTTCAAAATGGTGGAAATATATTCCTTGCTACCTATAGCAATATACCAACTTGTTCAAAAAGAAAAGTTCATTCACACTGTGAACCGGACTTAACTGTCCGAATCGAAAAATTTTTTTTAGTAGGTTGCCACATGTATCTATCACAAGTGGCCGTGTTTTGTTTGCAACAACTTTTTTCGTGTCTTCGATTTTTACGATGGAAGAATAAATTGAGCAACAAGTTTGTATCAAATTTTGTGTGAAAACGGTTTCAACTGCTCTGATACACGTAAAATGTTGGTGAAATGTTACGTTGACTCTGCTCTATCGTATCAGAAGACAAACAAGTGGTTTAACCGATTTGTGAGTGGCCAAGACGAAGAAGAAGACGACCCTCGTACCGGGCGGCCATCGTGTTCGACTACCGAAGAAAATGTTAAAAAAATCAAAGAAATGTTAGTCAAAAATCGCAAATTGACGATTAGAGAGATAGCAAAGGACATCGGCATTTCAATTGGATCCGTTCAGAACATTTTGGACTTGAGACGTGTCGCTGCGAATTTGGTACCGAAAGAACTGAATTTCATGCAGAAAAGAGACCGAGTTGCTATCGCGAAAGACATGCTGGAATATTCATCGAATCCATCATTACTGGTGATGAGACATGGGCATACGAGTATGACACGCAAACCAGGCATCAGGCGAGTGAATCAGGCTCAATTTTTTTTTCCATCGTAAATATCGAAGACACGAAGAAAGTTGTTGTAAACAAAACACTGTCACTTTACAAACGAGAGACGCTGATATTTGGCAGCCTTGTTATAGACAGACACATGTGGCAACCTATTTAAAAAAATTTTCGAATCGGAAAGTTAAGTCCGGTTGACAGTGTGAACGAACCTTCTTTCTTTTTGAACAAGGTGGTATGCGTTTTATCGTAACTTATATTTTTTAGCTCTTATTATACATAGAATGATGAATTAAAAACATAATATTAAGCACTATTTATCCTTTAATCTTTCATATTAAAAAAAATATTTTATTTTTCTGTTCAAAACGCAATATTTTGCAACTTTTTGCAATTTTTTTTTAATAGAATGCAGTTAGTTGCTGTCATAACTTCTTTTTTTTTTTGCTAGAGTACGTTTCAACAAATTGTTTGTATATATTAATTTTTTTTAGCATTCTGACTCATAAACTTAATTGTTTACAGGTTTTAAGAGGTACAGCCTCTTAAAAATTTGAATTTTGAGAACAATTTGAATACCTTTGGCAGGCACGGGTTAAAAAATTTTAAATTTATTTTCTATAATGTACATAACAGTATTATTTTGCAGTTAAAATTCTAAGCTTCGTTTGGTAGATACAGCACTTGGAACTTCGCGAAAATTTCGCTTATATTATATACCGTGAGTCACATTAATAGGTACGGTGTTGGAGGAACAACTAAGCACGAAGTTGCAAGAGCCAGACTCCAAAAGACAGAAATTTATCAGATTCGTACTCCAGAAGATATGTTCATGTATTGCAAACAACACATAAAAGTACATATGAAGAGAGAAGAAATAACTTCTGACTCCGAAGAATATGAAAATCATCGAGTCACAAAAATCTGATAGGTAGGTAGCAAAATGATATCGTTTAAAGAATTTTAATCTTTTTACTGTAATTTTTTTTTTCTCAAATTATTTTCAGTGCCGAAACCAAGACTTTAAATATTTAAAAACAGCAGTTGGAATAACATTTTTTTTTTCATGTTATGTACTATGTTATACCAAAAATCAAAAAGATTTATGAGGGCATTTTTTAGTTAAATTATCAACTTTTTACAAAATGGTCGAGCAACCAACTTTCGTTTTTTTGGATCAGTTCTTTTGGACTAGCTCGTGTGCAAGCCTCATTAAATAATTAATTAATTGCTGTTTTTTTTTTTTTATTTATGATAATAATGAGGATGGCATAATGTAAAGAGTGACCAGATAGCAATGATAGTTTTTCCAATTTTTATGTTTCAGCAGCTATCAAAGTCACAATGACATACAGCTGTCAAAGTATTCAGTAAGATTTGCCATTTATGCGTTTCACGCATCCCAAACGTGTGAAAATTATTAAAAAATATTATCGAAAATCCGGCTCAGTTGTAAATACTCGCAATTGTGAATTTCGTCGTGGAGTCGGATGTGCGCAGGCAATTCGTCACACCTTGGAAAGTCTAAGACATTCTTTTAGACCTTAAGTCACCAACCAGACAGAGATTGGTGCGAATTGTAGAATACATAGCCGCCGTAGTGGCATGTGTCGAAGAAGATCACGAAATCAGCTGAATTTTGCATTGCCATAAAGTCAGTCAACAAGGCTTATTTTGCGTTTAAATTTTGGCCTACATCGACATATCCTTGCAGTGGTGGCAACAAGATGGCGCACAGTGCTTTGCGCAGTGGAAATAAATAAAAAAATGTTTGCTCTGAATTGTACAAATTTGGTATCATTCACAAGATAATACTCGCATTAAGGTAAATCCAAAATATTATTGCTTAAAAATTAGAAACGTAGACACGTCATTATGTAAAAATTGTCTAATTTTTTAGTCTTTTGCAAGGTAGTATCCGATGTGTTATTGATGCTAAAACTTAGGAAAAATTCTTCTAAATATACATTTTTAATCGAAAATATAAATGAACAAATTTTAAAAGAAAAGAATTACATATTTGCTTTATAGAATTTTTGGGGGACAAAAAATATATAGATAAAATTTTAGTGGTTTTTCAAAAAACAAAATAAAAAAAAAACAAACTACTGGTATAAACAACAAATTTTACAAATTTGGATAGTCATTTACTAATTGATAAGCTTTGACTTTTATCTTAAAGGCTATGAAAAGATAAAATCCGCTTTGTTCCGCCTTTTTGCAATAATCGATAACCTCTAAATCAATAACTTGCTTGATATTTCGAACGCAAAGGATCGAAAGGTTCCATGAAAATGTTACCAAAAACTAAAAATTAGGCTTCATTTGCAATATTATAACGATTACTAAACAATATGTTGGAATTGAAATCCTATCTGCTCCTTTTTAGGAGCTAAAGGGTTAATTATTATTTCACGAATTTTGATTCGCATTATTGTTTTTACCAGGAAAACAAACGTTAATAAAATCACCTTTCTTACAGTATGTCAACGAACAACAACAACTTAAGATGAAATCAATCGGTTGAAAATATTAAATTTCAACTTTGAGTGCAATTTTCTCAGAACTTTACGTAATAAATCAAATTTGTTTCTATGACCAATTTAGTAGTTCATTAATTTTTTTTTAATTGACACCAAAACCATAAACAGTTCTTACAATATAAATGAGTTGTTGTACTCATCTAAAGGAAGGCCTTCTATATTTGGATGGCGACGGTTTAGGCTTTTGGTCAAAGCAGCCCGGTGAATCAGTGCACAGGAAATATGACAAATTTTGGGAGCGATTTAAAATAAATTGAATCGAAGATGAATCATAATTAAGCAGCTTGAAAAATGCGGAAGTTACACCGAGAAAAAAAGCTTAAGTTAAATTAAAAAATAACCTAGTATTATTTATAGGATGATTTTGGCAGTTTTCAGCCTCCCAAGTACTTCATCAAAACGCCTAAGTTTTGCATGTTAACTTGCCAATTTTTTTTTTTTTTTTTGTGATAAATTAACCAAATATTTGGTAATTTATACATTATTTAAAATAAAAAAATTTAATTTCAAAAATACAACTTTTTCCGGGTTTTGTTTTCTTATATTTTTTCTTTTCCTTTTTTTGAAGCCTGTGAGTCTGCGATTTGCTTTGCTTGACTGAAATCGGCAATTACACAAAATTTTTGTTTTATCAACACCATTTTTCTTAGAAATGCATGGCTTCTTGGCTTTTCTCCGCTGCTTGCGTTTATTATAACAATACCATTAAATTAAATTAAATATCAAATATAAAAATTTTACCTTCACCGGCCGTGGAGATTTGAACCCACACCCACCGATACAACCGATTAAGAAGTCACTACACTACTCATCGAGCCAAACTCCTTCGTTATGCAGAATGATTGATTCAATATTAATAACAACCAGTGTTTGAATTGCTGGCTTAAAAATATTAACAGCACAAAAATTTTTGTTTTGCTTACATATTTTTCAGCAAAATAAACAACTTCGTTTTGAAATATTTACTCAGAAAGTCGTGCGCAACCAAGCGAAAGCAAAGCGCAAATCCGAAAAACAAATAAAAGATCATTTTGCTTCAGCTAACTGCGGAGAAGGTTGTGCTAACGAAATTAGTCGAATGAAATGCTTCGAAACGAATTGCAGCAACTGCCAGCTTACCTTTTTTGTCGCTCTATTTCTTGAATTCGAAAATCGAAAATGTTTGCTCTGCTTGATGTGTAAGCAATCAGATCATAGCTGTCGTTGGCAGCTTCAGTCAGTTATTTTTTTTAAGTTCTCTCATGGTTATAGTAGTTAAATAAGTCGTCGCCTGTTATAAAAAAAATCTTTAAAAAATATATAAACGCTTAGTATGACTCAAGCTTCAAAAAAATGAATGACTGAAACAGCAAGCCACAGCAATAAGTTATCGCTTGTTAAGCAAGCAAGCAAAAATTTTCAAACTCTGCAATAACTCTTTCTTTCGACTGCAAGAACTAGAGCGACAAAAAAGTGAAGTCAAATCAAAGAAAATGAAAACAACAGCTTACTGCTGACAGTTGCTGTATTTCGTTTTAAAGCATTTCATTGAAGCTGAAGCAATATGATATTTTATTTCTTTTTCGCATTTGCTTCTTACTTTCGCTGATTCCTTTTTTGTAGTCATAGCGAAGCAATTAGATATGCATTGAAAATAGTCAAGCAATTTCAAACACTGATTACAACTGAAGCTCGGTAAGTGGTAAGTTGTTGTAGTTTGTTAATATGTTGTTTAAAATATGATTTTACTACCTTTTGAGTGAACCCTCAAAGTAAGTTGTATGTGTGTTTGTTTTCCTGGTAAAAACAATAATGTGAATCGAAATTCGTGAAATAATAATTAACCCTTCAGCTCCTGAAAAGGAGCAGATAGAATTTCAATTCCAACATATTATTCATCATTAT